>JAZHYW010009823.1:0-86363 GCA_037355805.1 Ixodes ricinus | reverse complement strand
CGGTGCGCCGTGTGAATAAGGAAGACATGTCGCGTTAATTGTATTTAAATAGTCTTAAGGGTTTTCGTTTATATTTCTTTTCGCGTCTCAGTTTGGGAATCCCGAAAAATCGGTTCCCGGACCTGGTAGACCTCCTTCGGGAGCTCATGGCTACGCTTCCAGCTTTCCGGACATGTGGGGAATATTCTACGCTAGCGGTCCGGGTAAGTAGATTTTTAAATATGTGTGACGTTCCTTGCTTTTCTAACGTATATTTCTGCATATTTCTGCGTATATTCCTGTGTATACTTTGTGTACTGTTTGCTGTGTATAACCGTGTGCATATTTGAGTACACTTAATGTTTCTATCTTTCTCGATTGATTGACTGATTTAATGCACATGATGGGAAAAACAGCTGAGAATATGCGGACGACGAAAAAGAACATACACAGCAGGACAACGTTGTACTTTCTACTGAAGAATTTTAATATAGAAAGCAGATTAAAAATATTATACACAGTGTCTTAAAATATTGCAGAAAAAAACAGGGACACACTGGCCAACCGAGAAACGCGTCAGTGATCTACATTTCTTATTCGCTATATTCAAATTGATGTAACCCGCGGATCACATTAAATAAATGAACGAGGGGCGTACATCAGCAGTTTACAATATTTTATTTTTACTGCAGATACCGGTCACTTAAAGGACGGAGTTTATGTTCACCTTCTCGAGGAGACTTCCGCATGAGTCTGATGGCCAACCTCCACCTGTGTGGCCGCCTCCTCACGCCCTGCTGGGACACCTTTGCTGAAGTGCCTCGCACTCACGCCTGGACAGCTGCTTCCAGCGTAATAATGACGGCGAAATGCAGTCCTCGCGGGAGATTTCCCATGTCACCAATCATGTGACAAACACTAGGGATCCGAACAGGCCGTACCCATAGCACGACGTAACGTCGGACTGGCCGTGCGACGTGGCAAAAAGACAGCTGCACCCCAAAAAATAGATACCGGCAATAACAAACTCGTGTGAACGCAAACGACGCAGTGATTGACCGGCGCCCGAAGGGATTTAGCTGTCTTTCTGACATGTCGTAAAACCAGTCAGACGTATTGTTGTGCAGGGATACGGCTGCACCGGTGCCCCAATTACTACCGTCTGTTGGGCGGCCCGAAAAAACCACGGCCAGGACGCCATTTCGACGTCATTGATAGGATGAAAGCAGCTGTCCATGAGTCGGTGTGAGGCACTACAAAAGGGTTGTTCCAGCCGGATATGCAGAGGCGGCCACACAGGGGATGTAAGAGGCATCCTGCTTTTGGTAGAGTATGTAAAAAAGGCGGACATCTTTGCCGACCTCTAGGTGACCTGTATTGTTTAGTAAAATTATTATTCGTCACTCATTATGTTACACAACTCGTAAAAATCATCGCAATCAATAAAACTAATAAAATTGCTGCTGAAAAAGATCGAACTAAAATTGGCATTGGCCTGCTGAATTTATTCTTCAGTCGCAACGCTAATAAGTTTATTTCCACATGTACTGTTAACAAAACACACCTGCGTTTTTTGACCCCTCGAACGGGAAAGTGGAAGCTTAAGAATGCAGCACAAAACGCAAGGGACAAGGAGAATGTTGGCGCGCCGTGTATCTACAAGTTTCTTCCACTTTTGCTTCTTCAAATAGATTTTCTAATACGTACAGAGTTCTCCAGATTCAAAAGTATCTGCTGAAACCGAAGAACTACCTAAAATAAAATATTGGCCGAATCATCGTGCACCGTTCAAGCGCACACAAAAAAAGTGAAAGGGAAGGAATGTGGCTGCTCTAAAGTCAGAAATTTATACTCACCGCGTGAAATTATTATGCTTTTTGTCACTACCTACATTTCGAAAACTACTAGCAGTTATATTTTATTTGACCAAGTATACACTGGAATCAAGAATTCATATATGATACCGTCATTTAATAAATCTGTACAAAATTAACCTTTTTATAACATAATGAATAAGAAGGTTCTAGTAAATGAGCAACAGTATATTAATGAGAGCATGTCGCGTATAACCCGCAGCAAGCAAGCATGCTCAGTATGTGGAAGAGCGGAAGTTTTCCAAGGACTGTTTTAGACACTCGTTCGTTTTGCAAACAGCGCGAGAATGGAACAAGCTACCGGCCCATGTTGTCACCGCTGGAACTCGAGAAGAGTTTAGTTCCCTTGTTCCAGAGATTTGTGACAGCAGTACCTTGAGTTGTCATTTCATTGTTGTGTTGAATACGTGTTATTGATCTGTGCATTTTGAGCGCGTGTATTTTTTGTGTTGTGCAAATCCACTCCTATCTTGGTCCTGTGTAGGATCGATGATATTTCAAATAAAATAATATTCAATTTTTGCCTTGGTTTTTTTGACAGCGATAGTTCCCGCTAGCGGCAGAGTGCCATCTTTGATTATGGTGGACGTCTACAATGTGCTGTGCTACATGCTTGGTCTGGAGCCGAAGCGCAACAGCGGGTCGTGGGCTAGAGTGGAGAGCTTCCTTGATCCGGCTTATGACCCTGCGTTGTACGAAACACTGCGAAAGATGTGAAACCACCTGCTCGAGCTTCAAACAGGTGCTAAACCCCTGCGAAATATGTTCCGCGTGTTTATTAAAATATCATTTGTAACCTCTTTTTTTTGGACATTTGCCATTTCATGTGTGATATTCAGTCTTCAATAAAGGTGTATAAATTTGACGTTATTAGATGCACAGGTTCTTGTAAACGTGATATGGTATATAACTTATAAGACGAGCATCCTTAGTTAGAGAGGCTTCATTGCGGGTACTTTCGCATGACTTCTCCATCGCCCAGACGCCCATAGTTTACTGACGGGATCGCAGTTGCTTTTAGAACGAGGAACTACAGTGAGGGTTGTGTTAAGAAGGACAATCAATCACGAGCACAACTGTCAGTTTCGTTTTCTGCCGTTTTCTAGTCCTCGAGGCAAGCGACTTGCACGTGCCCTGTGAGCATCAGGTTTTATTTTGTATACTTTCGTCCTTAGGCACGTATGGTTGTTTCAGATGTGCCTATTCGGTAGCTTACATGTATGCTTATATAAATCGTTTTAACCCATTTCCTTCCCGCACAACGCTTGTATTTAAGCGTTTTGGTACAAAGACATACGCACATTTTTACAGCACGCTCGAGTAAAGTTGTCTTCACCTCAGTTCATATTGTGAATGGTGCTTCTTTTATTGTGCTCAGACCTCCTAATGCTTCTTTTAATGATTTCTTCTTCTGAATTTTAATAGGTATGCTTTTGTGTTTTAAAAGTTATTTTTCCGGGTTGTTTTGTTTCTTCTTTTTTTTCTTCTTGTGCTTGGTGCTATACTTTGACTGGTTATTTTGGGTTTGGTCTGTTTCCTCCCTTTAAGCATCAAATGCATTTCTAAAATTATCTCTCCTCCCTCCTCAAAAATATTAACTGAACTAAAACTGAATGTGCACGCAGATCTTGTTTCTGAAAATCTTGTGACGCCCATTTCTCTCGATCAGATGTGTATCACTTTTTTTAATTCTATACCGAAGTTCCGGTCTTCGCTCGAAGATATAAAATTGTGAAACACACTGACCCTGCAGTTTAAATATTTTTCGGAAGCTTGTGATTTTAATTGATTATTCCAAAGGACTCTATGTAAATTCATTCCCTATATTATTTGTATTATGTCGTAAAAATTAGATATTAAGGTTTTTATTTGTGTATTCAAGTATTTACTTTAACTAGCCAAATCTAAACGTTCGAGGCGTGCACGGACTCTAGGAGGCGCTTCTCTAGCTATGATCGTCATCGTTTATGACGTCACGGAAAGGACAGACCATGCAGATCGTGTATCCCACGGCTCGTCAGCTCGCTCCTATTTGGCTGTTTGGGTAACGCGCGGCAAATAGCTGTTTCACGCCTTTTCTTTATTTGGTGATGTGATATCTGTAGTGGGACATTTTACCAAAGCTTGAATCCGTGGCACGCGTAGTCGTGCTAACAAACACTTTTAGCGCTGAGGTGTCGAAGCGCTGGGATGGTGGTGTGCTGTTCTCTACCCTAGCTCAAAAAGCTTGATGATGAATATAAAATATAGCGCGCTTTACCCCACTACAACATCTACCACGGCGAATAGCGTGTATTCTTAATATTATTCGGAAAAAATAAAACTGAAAAAAGGAATGTATCTTCAGTTGAAAATTGGAAAGCGAAATTCGAGAACCTCTGCGTATATAGTTCAGTGAAAGCGACTCCGTGTATCCTGTTGGTTCCAATGTCTTCTGTGAGTGCTGGTTTCTTGTTTGTTACAAGTTGATTCCTTTTTAAATTTTTAAGCAAGTAAACCTACGTTTCCTAAAAAAAAAACAACCTGCCAGAAAGAAGCGGTGGTTGTCTTCAGGAGTCATTTCAATCAAATATTTGCTTATTCGCCCTGTCGACGCGAAACGTGCGAGTCTCCTTCACGATCGAAGTCTTAAATTTAGTAAGTGGTGACACCTCAGCATCCCCAAAAAGTATGCATACACATCTTATAAATAACTACCGTTTGTACGTTTAGTTTTGCGGAGCCACATGCGCATATTGCGCATGCGAGTCCGCAATTTCGTTTTTAATTTATTTTACGATGGTCCCCAATGGACGCGACCACCGACTACAGCCAATCTAGAGCTCAGAGGATGTCACGTGACTTTTCGGTTGTGCGGAGCGACGCGCGGAGCGTAAATTTACATGTGACTCGCGGATCATTAAATTGGCTTAATATGGCACGTAGCGTTCCTTGTTTTACATCGTAGGGAGCAACCTAAAATAGGAGTTCCTCTTTTTCTCCTTCCGCCGTCTGCCTTCTTTCTCTGTTTGATATCTTATTTTTGGGTGGAGGACTACGCAAAACTTCCCAAACGCCACAATGGGCCTCGCTCAAGGACAGAAAAAATACCGTGACCTTGGAGCACCCTCTCTGGAAACGAGCCGCGTGGAGAACGCTTTCGTGTCAAAAGAATTAGGCACCCTGAAAAAGCTTCAGCTGATTTAAAAATGCTATTTCCCACCCTGTCGAGTCAAGTAATATTTATGCAGAGTAAATCACAAAACATTATTCACGAAACATTATCGTCCTCAAGGACACCAAATTTTCAGCGCAAGCCAAGCCGTGAAGTTCGAAACTACAGGGAGACACCTGAAATACAGTAATATTTGACGTGCTCATCTGGCTTGGCTAGCAAAATTATCGGTAGCAAACAAGTTTATATTCCGAAACAAATTCCATTTCATTTAATTTATTTTCACCTTAACGGCCCAGTTAGGGAACTACACATGGGGTAAAGGATTTATACAGGGTGTCACAAAAAGAAATTACAGTGTTTTTTTTTACCGCAAAAATAAACTAGGCATCGCCGAACGCTCATCCTTGGCCCAAAGGTAGCGCTAAAGGTCACAACCAGATGCCAAAGCCTCAGCCCAATCCGATACCTTATTCAAAAGTTATAAGTCATTTTCTGAAAATTTCAAGAGGAAAATGGCGGCCGACGGAGTTTTCGAATACATGGGGATCTATGGCACCAGAAACCGAAAACGGGCAAAAATGGGATCCATTTTTCCATTGAGATGTTCAGAAAATCACCTATAACTTTTTGAATAACGTGTCTTTCACGTGTTTTTGTTTTCAGGTGTTTTTCAAAAACCCGGCAGGATACCCGTTTTGTTTCTGGCCTTGAAACTTCGGGCTCCGTATTATTTTCTTTTTGTTAGAGTTTGTCTTTTACATTAAAATTATCTAAGACTGCAAATGACTTGTAAGTGTGAAAACGCGCTGCATCTTGTAAGCACGCAGCGAATCGAAATCGTATCTTGCAAGGCGGGGTTTACTGTGCCGTTGGTGACGTCTGTTTATTGAAACTAAACAGTTTAAATTTAATGATGGCTTCTACTTTGACAGAGTTGTTCTCTGTTCATCGCTTGAAGCCACCTTGAACACTCAAGGGTGTCAGGTTTTATTTCATGGTGTGGTACGACGCTATTAAGATATGGCGAGCTTTTGCTTACACCGAAATGTCTTATGCAGAAACTTGTACCTGAAATAGAACCATATGATTGAAACCTATAAATGTTCACCCTCTAATGTCACAATGTTACTGCTATAAAATCCCTGAGTTTGTATTTTCCCGTTCGGCTAGCAAGCCATTGTAATCAAGAAAACCGACTGAGGGTCACTGTTGGGTTAATTTATGGGTCACGCAACAACATGGTGTCACATGACCTTACAAAGTCAAATGACGTCACAGTGTGACATACAGTCAGAGTCACGCGACATAACAAAGTCACGTGACGTCCTAATGTCACTCGACACCGGGGCATTTGACATCCTTACGACTTCGAAGGCCAAAGGGCCGATATACGTGCAAGGGTGAATCGAGTCGAACAGATTAACCCGGCGTTCTTCTAATATAGTTCGGCTTATCGAACACTCTGGTTGCCCACCGCAATTATTATGTAACGTACAAATACAAAACTGGTGCAAATATTGTGATCATCAGTATGCAAAGTGTACCATGAATTTACAAGTGCATCACGACATAAAGACACTAAAGTGTGTTCTAGGTTATTCAGAGAGCGCTAAAATTGAAGAAACAATTCTCGACCATGAAATAACAACTCAAGGTTTAACATCGGAAATTTTATTATAGCGTTCCTTTACTCACCATGTAATGGGGAGTATTCACTGCTGGCTAAAGCTTTGTGCGCAACTGCTAAGCGCATGCTGACACTGAGCTCCCACAGTTACTTTCAAACGTGCATTCCACACAATCAAGACCGCCGGGTTAGCGGCTTATTAGAGTGAGCTCGTTCTGATAATGCGCCCTCGACATCGCCCTTAAATATGGCGCCCAGTGAATACCCATTAAAGGACTTTTTGCAAACCGCTACCGTGTTCCACGTACCGCACTACTGGAGCCTATGAAACATACTTTTAAGGGCGCGATCAGCGGCCAGGTATCTCTCCCGGCGTTCGCTTAAAATCATCCGGCAAAGGCCGCAGTTGTGTGGTAAGCAGAACTCTGTAACCGTTTGCTAAAAGTTCCTAATATTTGCGACTTTCAGCAAACCGTTACCGTGTTCCGTAAACCGTACTGTCGGAACCTTTGAAGCGTATGTTTTTAAGCGCGCGCTCCGCGGTCACGGTATTACTACCGGACGCACATCTAAAAGCATGCGTCAATGGCACCAGTAGTGCGGTACGCGCAACTTGGTAACAGTTTGCTAAAAGTCTCTAATATCTGGGGACTTTTAACAAACCGTTGTCGTGTTCCGCGTACCGCCCTGCCAAAGCCTATGAAGCATATGATTTTAAGCGCGTGCCCAGCGGTCACGGTACCACTCCGGGTACGCACTCAAAAACATGCATCATGTGCTCCAGTAGTGCGGTACGCGGAACTTGGTAACAGTTTGCTAAAACTCTCAATATCTTTTTTTTAACAAACTATTGCCGTGTTTCGCGTACCGCACTGCGGGAGCCTTTGAAGCATGTTTTTAAGCGCATGCCCAGCGGTCACGGTACCACTCCGGGTACGCACTCAAAAACATGCATCATGCGCTCCAGTAGTGCGGTACGCGGAACTTGGTAACAGTTTGCTAAAACTCTCAATATCTTTTTTTTTTAACAAACTATTGCCGTGTTTCGCGTACCGCACTGCGGGAGCCTTTGAAGCATGTTTTTAAGCGCATGCCCAGCGGTCACGGTACCACTCCGGGTACGCACTCAAAAACATGCATAATGTGCTCCAGTAGTGCGGTACGCGGAACTTGGTAACAGTTTGCTAAAACTCTCAATATCTTTTGTTTTTAACAAACTATTGCCGTGTTTCGCGTACCGCACTGCGGGAGCCTTTGAAGCATGTTTTTAAGCGCATGCACAGCGGTCACGGTATCACTCCGGGTACGCACTCAAAAACATGCATAATGTGCTCCAGTAGTGCGGTACGCGGAACTTGGTAACCGTTTGCTAAAACTCCCAATATCTGTGTTTTTTAACAAACTATTGCCGCGTTCCGCGTACCGCACTGCCGGAGCCTTTTGAAGCATGCTTTTAAGTGCGTGCTCAGCGGTCACGGTATCACTCCGGGTACGCACTCAAAAACATGCATTCATGTGCTCCAGTAGTGCGGTACGCGGAACTTGGTAACAGTTTGCTAAAACTCTCAATATCTTTTTTTTAACAAACTATTGCCGTGTTTTGCGTACCGCACTGCGGGAGCCTTTGAAGAATGTTTTTAAGCGCATGCCCAGCGGTCACGGTATCACTCCGGCTACGCACTCAAAAACATGCCTCATGCGCTCCAGTAGTGCGGTACGCGGAACTTGGTAACAGTTTGCTAAAACTCTCAATATCTTTTTTTTAACAAACTATTGCCGTGTTTCGCGTACTGCACTGCGGGAGCTTTTGAAGCATGTTTTAAGCGCATGCCCAGCGGTCACGGTACCACTCCGGGTACGCACTCAAAAACATGCATAATGTGCTCCAGTAGTGCGGTACGCGGAACTTGGTAACCGTTTGCTAGAACTCTCAATATCTTTGTTTTTAACAAACTATTGCCATGTTTCGCGTACCGCACTGCGGGAGCCTTTGAAGCATGTTTTTAAGCGCGTGCCCAGCGGTCACGGTATAACTCCGGGTACGCACTCAAAAATATGCATAATGTGCTCCAGTAGTGCGGTACGCGGAACTTGGTAACCGTTTGCTAAAACTCCCAATATTGGGTGTTTTTTAACAAACCGTTGCCGCGTTCCACTTGCCGCACTGCCGGAGCCTTTTGAAGCATGCTTTTAAGTGCGTGCTCAGCGGTCACGGTATCACTCCGGGTGAGCACTCAAAAACATGCATCATGTGCTCCAGTAGTGCGGTACGCGGAACTTGGGAACAGTTTGCTAAAACTCTCAATATCTTCTTTTTAACAAACTATTGCCGTGTTTCGCGTACCGCACTGCGGGAGTCATTGAAGCATGTTTTTAAGCGCATGCCCAGCGGTCACGGTACCACTCTGGGTACGCACTAGAAAACATGTATCATGTGCTCCAGTAGCGTGCTACGCGGAACTTGGTCCCAGTTCGCTAAAACTCCCAATATTGGGGCTTTTAACAAACCGTTACCGTTTTGCACGTACCGCACTGGTGGAGCCTTTAAAGCATGCCTTTAAAAGCATGCTTCAAAGGCTCCGATATTGTGGTATGCGGAAGACGGTAACGGTTTACTAAAAGTCCCTCTTGGTGGTGTTTTGATGTCTTTAAGACTTGAAACCGCGGTAGGCTCAGAAATGCCGACACATCGCTGGATCCGTCAGGCTCAGATGAGCGTGAGCCGAACGTTCGCGCGAACTTGCTCGGGTTGCATCGTGCGCAAGTCACTTTGTAGAAACGGCAGTCACGGGATGGCGCTTCTGAATAGTTGTGCGGAGTAGCTTCCGTTTTCGTGCAGGGACTGTGGAGTGACTGCCATTGAAGCTTTTATAGGAGGCTCTGACTGGGCTCTTGGAACACGCCCTAAACAAGGACTGTGCTGCCAGGTCGTAGCATGAACCAAATCCGGCTCGACGACATTCGGGTAGACAGAGTCTTTAAAGAAGTCACCGGTGTGCCAACCTTTCCATCGATTCAACACCGAAGCGCGAGCAAGAGCCCCGCCCCCGACACTTCACCACGATCCAACTGCCTTCCCCAATTCGTCACGACGAAACCTCGCGGGCGTCGTAACGACAGCACAGCTACTTGCCTTAGTCATTGAACTGATCTGGACTTTGTGAATGTGCAGACTTTTTGTTTATTTCTTGGCTTTAATTTATTTTACAGCCGATCTGTTAAGGGCTCGTTTCCCCAGGATTGTGTCCACCAGCAAACAAATGCCGACACAACATTCTGGACAGCTACCGCCATCTACGAGCGACGGCGGCAACCAGACAACCGGCTGTCTGGTTGCCGCCGTCGCTCATAGATGGCGGCAACCTTTCCAGCCTTCCCACTCTAGACTTGATGATTTCCGGCCAGCCATTACTTCATTCCCATAATAGTACAGCTTCGCTGGTCTTCCTTCTTCACCAGAGTGGAAAGGCGGAACGTTTTTTCTTCATTCTTTGTATAATACAAATTGTCGAATTTTCTACGTCTCGTCTCTGGGTCGTCATAACATATTTTTAGTGTTCCGTACATATATGTACGGAACACTAAAATTCTTAGACTATACATCAACAGTTTGCCGAAATTCCACAGATTTCTTCCTCTCTCAGACGCCATTTTAACTACTAAATGCCGTCTGAGAGAGTAAGAAATCTGTGGAATTTCGGCAAACTGCTGATGTATACTCTGAGAAATTCTTGCGCGTCTACTTACCCGCAAAACACTCGAAAAGTGAATCTCTGCGATCTACGAAAATCAGCGCAGCGAATGACGAGGCGGAACATCTGTTTAGACCTCAACATTCAGTGTGCGCTGTGGCATTACGCAATGCAAGCATGACGCTTTGCATTGCGTAATGCCACAGCGCTGACTTCATTTTTAGGTCTAAACGGAAGTTCCGCCTCATTATTCGCTGAGCTTATTTCGTAGATCACAATGATTGGCTCTTTGAGTGTTTTGCGGGTAAGTAGACACACAGGCATTTCTTAGAGTGTAGAATGTTTTGTTTACGACACGCGAAATGATTGAGAAAGAAACTACTGGTTGCCCCAATGTGAATAAAAATCAATTTATTTTTCCGATGTTGTTAAAGGTGACTACTTTACCAGGCGAGAGGATGAAGCTGAGTGAGCTAATGAGAGTGGGAGGGCTGTTATGACTGAATATGGAGACATTTAGAGAATAGCTTAAAGAGCACCTCATGCACACAAGGGTTGATTATGAAAATGCGAAGGAGAGCGAGCTAAGAAGACTGCGCTTGAGAATTGGTAGCCGACAAAGAGAGAGCTAAGCGCTGGAGATTAGGCTTACGGTTCAATCAAGTTTATTGATAAGGCAGAAAGAGCAATATGCGAAGAAACGAAAGCGATAGCAGTAGCACGGTCACAAAATCCGGGTGGAATGGTGCCGACACGTCGGAGGTGCGACGTGGTAAATTCTCATAGCCGTCGTTGTTGGCGTCCTGGATGCTGCTCACGACCGCAATGAGTGATCGGTGATCCGTGAAGTGAGTGGGTAAGCGCGGTGGAAGTTTCTAGAACCATCCAACATTACGCGTAGTGAATGGATACTGCCAAAATTGGATATTGCATAGCGCGAGGAATGTTTGGAAGCAGTTGTTTGAAGCAGACGACACAAAGATTCTCCCTTCGCGCGCCATTCTTGGCGGCATACCAGGGCTACCCTCTTCACTCTCTTCGTGCGGCACGACCAACGGGAAGTCCCGACTTCCGTCTCCTCCCGTCAAGAGGGAAGAAAAGGCTTTTCCCTAGCGGCGACGACCATTTGCGAACTCGAAACCTGTGCATGGTATCGCCCATATAGCTGTCGCTTTAAAAGGTTGAAAGGGTTAATGCAACGCCATATTTTGAGGCAAAATGCCATCGCCTAGAATCGTGAATAAGGCTTTTAGAAACCATAAACGAAGCGCCACTGCCTGTTGCAAGTTTAGCCGAAGAACCCGGGACAGAAAGACTCCCGTCCGATGAGGCATCAGAAGTGAGCGCATCTAAAGCAACCGCTGACATCTCCGTCAATTTACCTACGCTAGAATATTGACACCTGACGAAGGCTTCTCAGAATGTGCACTGAACAAGCTAGTATTGTAGGCGGAAGAAGCCATATGATGCTGTTTAGGAGCGTCGGAAGAGGTTGCTAAAGCATGGAAGATTGTGAAATGGAACAAAGAAAGGCTAAGGCCTCGACCAATCCTAGGTAGATCATCAAACGCGACTCAGGCTCAAGAGCATTGCCATGGTGACGTTGGTAAGAAGCTACGCACGAGGGAGCAGATAGTATTGCAAAGATATTTGCCTGTTGGCACGCACAGTTCGTCGATATACAGTTGAGAATATTACGCACTTGGGTTAAGTTGGTGATACGTCTGAAATAAAATTAGCTCGAAAAAAACGAAGGTCGTGCAAAAGACTGCACAGACCGGCTCTTATTCTGTCCAGTTTCTTTAACTCGTCCTTCGTTTTCTTTGCGCAGTTTTTTATTCGAGCGACAGATAGTGGTTCGCACCCGAAGTGAAGTCCCGCATATGGCGTGTTCCAATAGTACGGTGTACCCCGAGAAATCAGAATAAGTGAAAGCCGAGTACAACTTTATTGCGGTATTTGGTCATATACCTGACTGATCGGCTCGAACGCCTAGGACATGGGGGCAGAACCTTTCTTTGTAGCGGACCGATTGATGTGAAGAGCTTGATAGAACTTACTGCTACGTGTAATTTACTAGCTTCTTCAGCGTTCTGGTACAAAACTGAAAAAAACGTTATTTTTTGTGCTCCAGGATGAAACGTTTTGGATGATAATAATTGTGCTTATGTTTTAACTTTTTTGTTGTGTGTGTGAAAGACAGATGCTTGATGTGCTGGTTTACTTGAACGAAGGGACTTTGTGAGTCTTCGTTACCAGTCATTTCTGAACAATCTTTTGTGATTTTTGGCCTTGCTTGTTATACCGGCGAGGGTGACGTCGATTAGGTGTTCAGTGCAAGTTAGCTTTTTTATTAAGAATTTTTGTGCTCACAGTTGTACACGTTCAAGTGGTCATAGTAGTGTCAATTTTTTTTTGTTATTATATAACACAATCGTAAATCTTGCTCAGAAAACAATGTATTCTTTAAGTGTTTTTTTTTATTTCTTAGCATAATAATTTTCGAAACAGCGTTTCGTGACCATTCCGAAGTTCCGAAATTCCGAACACATCATTGAAGTTCTGTGTTTATAACTGCATGTGTGAAAAAAACAAAAAAAAACAGACGCTTAAGTTGTGGTTTATGTTATCATGTGGGCCCTATTAGATGAAGAGGGACGGAAGAAAAATATTACGTGAACAAGGGCTCAAAGAGTGCGAAACAGTCAGCGGCCTCAGCCAGGACTGGGCGCTCGCAACACGCCCCAAACAAAAATTGGGCTGCCAGGTTGTAGGCAACAACCAACACTGGCTCCACGTCATTCGAGAAAAACCGATTATTTGAAGTGAAGTCACCGGCGTGTCAAACCTTCCATCAGTTCAAGACCGAACGACATCAAAGGCACCCCGCACCCCGACGTTCCACCACGATCCAGCTCCCGTCGCAGCGCCAACACGGCGAAACATCACGGCCGTGGTAATGACAACGACAAAGATACTGGTCTGACTGAGTCTTCGAACTCGTCCGGAGTTTATAAATATGACGATTTGTTTGCTTGTTTTTCTATTCTTCGCATTTTTTTTTATTATACAAATTGCCGATTTCCTAGATCTTGTCTCTGGGCTTTCTTAACACATTTCTTGAGCGTTTCGAATTTTTGCATTACAGTGAGGATATCCCACAGCTTTCTGGATTTTTGTGGGCGCGCTCTATTTTTTAGAACTTTTGAACGCGATGACTTCCTGTCTAGGGTTATTTTATTTTACCTTGTATCACTTGAACACTTCGTTTGTACTTTCTACAGATGGTAACGTTGTTTTTTCTTTTCAATTTTCAGTGCAAAGTTCTCGTTTTGTTCTTTTTGTCCCTGGTGTTTTTCAGTACTACACTCTGGTGACCTCAAATTTTATTCGGCGCTGAATGGTACGTACGTGCTCCGTAAACAAATCAACCGTCGGTCCTCGCATGATTACTCTTTGCGTCCTGTCTGATAAAATAACACAGCTTGAATTGAAAGTTTAGGACTGAGTATATAGAAATTGAGGATTAAATAAAACAGAAGAAAATAACACAAGCATACACGATAATCAATGCAAAATACCCAGATTGTGTTTGTTTAAATATTTTTAAAAAATGAAAGACGTTTACAATCCCCTGTAACGCCGAATTAGAGCGCATGTCCTGAGGAGGAGGAGAAGAAGGTACGGAGAGGAGGCTATGCCCCTCCTCTCCTGCTCGCCTTCCATTTAGGGGAAAATTTCCCGCTAAAGTTGGCGGAGAGTTTTTCCCGCTAAACTTAGCAGGGAAATTTTCCCGCTAAATTTAGCGGGGAACTTTTTCCGCTAAATTTAGCCGAGAATTTTTTTCGCTAAATTTAGCGGAAAACTTTTTCCGCTAAAGCTAGTGCCGAAATTTTTCCGCTAAATATAGCGGGAAATTTTCACGCTCAATTTAGCGGGGAAATTTTCCTGCTAAGTTTAGCAGGGAATTTTTTTTTCGCTAAATTTGGCGATGACATTGTTTTTGCTAAGTTTGGCGGGGAAATGTTTCCGCTAATTTTAGCGGGGAAATTGTTTCCGCTAAATTTGGCGGGGAAATGTTTCCGCTAATTTTAGCGGGGAAAATTTTCCGCTAAATTTAGCGCGGAAATTTACCCATGATGCACCGCACGGTTACGCCGACGGCGACGGCGACGCCGACGCCACTCAAGCCGGAAATGGGCGCCTAAGAGCTGCGCTCTAAAACAAAACAGTGCCAAAAAAGAAAGAAAAATAAAAAGGAACCACCAGTCACAAAAAACAAGCTAGGCACAGACACAGCACTGTGTCTCTGCCTTTCTTGTTTCTTGAGTCTCATTTTTCTTAGCTGCTTTATCTTGCAAACTCATCAACGAACACGTCAACTTCCTCCACTCGTAAAACAGGTTCCGATATAGTCACTGTACTTAATACCGGTTCCATACGAAACTGCTCCTTTTTATTTTCAGAGGTATTGTTGTTATTAGTTTCTTTATAAATAAATTAGCATACCTGTTTCGCGATTGCATGTGCAATCCTGTTGTTGATCACAATCCTTAACTATTTTCTGATTACAAAACTCCGGTCCACATAAAATTGTTAAATTCAAGGGAACTCCGCCGATTTTTTTTTAAGTTTTAGATTTTGCTGGAAATTGGCAGACCGCATCAATAACACTTTCTCAACTGATAACCAAAATCATTTATAAAAATATTTTTTTAGTTAAGTTTTTGCATTTTTAAGTTATGCAAGCTGCGAAAGTTCTATGAGGCGACTCTCTACTGGTAACAGTGAAAACTCCCTACTTTTCCTAACCCGTGTACTATCTCAACTTTTTGTGGGACAGGTTTAATCACAGTTAGCGGGAACAGAGAAGAGCATGGCACCGGGTACTACTATAGCACTGTAACGGCCAGGTGCACAACTTCAATTGCAGCGTTGCGGAGGCGCTGCAGTGGAGCGCCGGGTCGTTCGGGTGCTCTGACAGTACCCGATGCCACGCGCTCCCGTATTCCTGCTAACTGTGATTAAAGCGCAACTCCGACCAAAATTCAAAAATAAATAAATTACTGGTATCGCTTTAGTGACACAAAACACGACCCCAGCCAAAATATTACGTCAAGGGGACGCCGTATTCCCAACTAATTCCGATAATAAAAATGCGACCCGCTGCGAGCAGCCGCTCCTGAGCGGGCCGCCAGCAGGTCACCTAACGCAAAGCAACCTTGGGCCGTGACGTCATGGTCGTTCTCTTTTTCTCCGGTCCGGACGGGCTTGCCCTTGCGCGGTCGAGCAGCGTAAAGGGCGCTTCATTGAGACGCTACCGCCGCTACTGCGGCTGGTGCTTGGCGTGTTTAGCCGTTGCTTTTATCTGTAGCCCGTGTAGCTTCGGTATAGCCTTTTGTTTATTTACTTGTGAGGACTCCAAGGCTCGTTTTAGCGAACAACTCGGTGCGCACTCACGCGCATCGTGGTGTCAGACAGAAGCACTCTCCCTGCAAAGTTCGTCAGCAGGTGGCCAGCTATCGCCGTCTTCGATGTCAGCATTAAACAACGTGTCTGCTGAACAACAAAAAAAAAGCCCGCTCAGTTTGGAAATCGGCACATGACCTTGATGCGGAGATTCAAAATCAAATGCTTTATATATTCCATATAAAAAAGGAAGCAGAGATAAAAAAAAACATTTGTGGGTTGTCGATATACGTCCTGCATTAAATTAGTGAAAAGGATGATTCCAGGCGAACCACAGTGAAGCTGTAAGGTAAAACATGCAGTCAACATAGCAATGAACTTCGCATTACTAAGTGTCATGTCGTACACAAAAGGTAAATATGATAAAAGTATCCAGATCAATAAAGCAGTCATTGTCAAGTGCAGTGTTGAAAATGGAGCATTCACGCTCCGTTGAATGGAAAATGGTGGGCATGTAGACTACAACCACTAACTAGCTCCGATCACAAGATTATTTTTTTTAACTTTTCAGTGCGGCAAGCCTTTTCTTTGATATTTTCACAAATTTGATCCACCACCTAGACAAACTTATGAGGTAAAAATTACAGTGTCGTAGCTTACAAAATCGCTTTTTACGAGGCTGAGGAAAAATAAAAACGAAAAAACAAACATATACAGCAGCACACGCGTATTCGGACGCCGCGGCCCGCGCCGGAGAGCCCCAAATCTTTGTGTCTGGGACAGACCCCCAGCGCGAAAGCGAGAGGCCTAGGTACGAGTACGGACAAGCGCACGCATGGCGTGGGCCCCCCGAGTAGTGTACGTCACTGGCAGTGAGGAGTCAGAGCAATACCTCTACATCCACGGAGCCCCGATGACAATTTAGGCATAGAGACGAGTACGGACGGGAGCACGCACGGTGACGGCTTCCGGAGACAGAGTTAATCAACGCCTGCCGCGGCCGCGTTCTACCGCTCATACAAAGAACAACAAACAATCAGAGTATTTTGCCGCAGAAAGTTACTTCCGCCGTTTTAGCGAAATAAACCACTACGGTATTGATTTTGGCGTGCGCGCATAGCCACTATCGTAGTCGAAGCGGAGGGGTAGTGAGATCGGCGTCCTACACCGTGTGGGGATTCCTGTGGTCTCCCTTCCCCGATGGCTGCGATAACGGCCACGGGTCGGAACACTCGATCGGCTTCCTTCGCCGTGAGCTCCGACTTTTTCGTGAGGCGGAGGGTCCCCTGTCTTGGGGGGCCCCCTCTCACTCTCTCTCAGGGGGACCGATTTCCGTTCCCCCGCTGGGATGCGGATCACTGCTGACGAGGCGAGGAGGTTTCGCCTCTTGTTTTCCCGCTTTCGTGAAAGGGACTCGTCCGGTTACCGCGAAAGAGATAGGACGTGTGTCGGAGACTTCTCCGATGCTTCCCCGGTCTTGGCTCTCCGGAACCCTGCGTCTGGCAGGTAAGAACCTTTTCTTACGCTTGCCGGCGCGGGTGGCATTTGGGATGCGAGACACTGTAGTCCTTTTCGAGAGTGTTCTAATAAATGCTCTTGGACTCTGTCCTTACTCTGGTAAGTCTGTCTTCTCTTCCGCTATATCCGAGAGAGTGAGACAAGGTAGACGATCATTGGGACCGACGGAGGTAATTAATCGAACCGACCCGCAATAATGTAGACCTACATGTCGTCTATACTGCCGTTGAGATGTGGGGACCGCGCTTCTAGGTTGACATCTCCTTTGAGATATCCGCCGCTGTTGAGATAACCCTTTGGTTACTCTATCGGTACCTGTGTTGGTAGTTAGCAATATCCCACAACCGGCACCGAACGAGTTCAGTCGCCTGCCAGTCGCTAGTTTTTGGGTATACGCACTAACTCTTGCTACATATGCTGGATATCTACCACGTATACAGAATTAAAACAAAACGAGCTTACCTTTTATCTTTAAACGGCTAGCGCAGCAGACATAGGTGCCGCTTGGGCCGCGTACTCGTTGAACGAGATCGACCATGACGTCAAGTTCGCCTAGCGGCTGATTTCCAGTGTAGCCGGGGCCTCGAGCGGATTGTTTCGGTTTTGTCGACCGCGCCCCAAACAAAACTTTGAGGCGTCGATATCTTTAAAACTACGCACAATACCCAGAAAAAAATTACACCTTGCAATTTAGGGACGCTGACTGCGCTAAAAACAGTCGTAATCCCAAAACGAAAGTAAGGTCCGGAGTTGCCCTTTAAGATAGCACGTCACCGGCGGAAAGGCGGACGAGCGAGCCAGGCATCTGCGAATCGGGTTTCTGGGTCGTCAGTCATCGAGATTATTTTTTTCGCAGCTTCAAGGTTGCATGATCTGTTTCAATGAAAAGCAATATGTGCTCCGCGGTAGATTGTAAAGGAGTGCTGGAATTTTTTTTAAGTCGTTTTTGTGGTAGCAGTAAAATGTGCTCTTTGGCAATGTGTAGGACAGTCACGTCAAGGCGCTTTTTGCACGAGCTGTGTGCTGAGGGGTCTAGTGTCACACGAAAAAGTTCTCGCGTATCCTCGAAATACTTTACAGCCGCGTGCTAAGAGCTGAAAATCGTTCTGCAGTTGGAACAGCTTCAAGAGCAGCAACAGCAGACTCAAGCCTCCTGTGATCACTACAACATCCGTCCAAAAAGGAGTGATAATAATATGGAGAAAGATAGGGAACATTTTTGCACTAGTCGACATTTGGCTCAGTTACATTTGTCGTTCACAATTACTTTAGTGATTTTTTGTTTTCATTTTATAAACACTATACTTTCTTCCGACATCGAATCTGGCTCGGGCTACTCTGTGAGTCACACTCACGCAGCCGACCTGTTGAAAGCGAGAAGTGAAAGATCTAAACGAAGTTCAAGTCTGAGTTTAGAAATGACTTTTGGGACACTGCTATTCGTGCCTTGTATTCAGAGGTGTAGGTGGCAGGTGTTGAGATTCTATTAATATAAAATAAAGTCGTTGCCTCGTTTCTTTGTCAAACGTTTGGAGTGCAATTTTCTTTTGACAATGAGGCCTTGAAAACGACTTTATTTTATTATATTACAGATGAATGATATAAAATGAAGAATGGTTTTTAAAACTATGAAAGTTATAATGTCGCAGAAGGGAGGCGTGTCTATTTACCGCTGATGGATCCTGTGCAAACAGAAAGCTTGATAAAAATATTATTGAGCACTACCCCCTACCCCATATGCACTTCTTGATGAGTGTTTCAAAGCGGTGCATTCTACTTCGACATCGAACAAAAAAATATGGGTACCGATTTTACTTCGGATAACTTTTTAATAAATTATTTTGAATTGAGCATTTAATGACCGTAATTTCGAACTTTACCCATATAGCATCTTCATGCAAATATATATTTTTGAAGATTAATAATGTATTGCGCATTTTATACGCCTTTCTTTGTACCTTGATGTTTCGCATGGTAGTTCCGGAGTTCTTTTAATTTTCATTTTAACACGATCTTTATTAAGAGTACAGTTACCTGTCGCCTGGTCGACACAAATGCGGTTCCTTCTGTTTGATACATTTTAATGTTTACGAGAATTACAGTCTAGATGTGTTAGGTCACAGCCCAGCACGTGCTTGTTCGTTCCTTCGGTAGGCAACCTATGTATTTGTCACACGCCCGAACGCTGAAAATAGCACCGACCATAACCGATTTTCTTGAATGTTTTATAGATGTTTTGCTAAATTACACAAGCACCAAGGAGCATATTGATGCTACAAGAGTAGTTAAACGTTCTGCAGGCTGAAACAATACCTTTTACAAAAAAAAATCCATAACAAATGGCACGTTCCTTCATGTAAGACGTGTGTCGGGGAGCAGCTGTACCCACATTTCGAGCATTATTCGTTGCTCTTGAATAATTTGTCAAAAAACATATTGCGTGAACTTTCGACCTCTTTTTTCCAGCTTAATTGCTTACTTGTAGTAAAAGGAGACCGGATTTACGCTAGCGATTTTATGAAACTAGATAGCGTACGGAGCTGAAAACGATTTTTCTCAAAATCGCAAATGCTTTGCTTTTTCTTTCTCTCATGTTCAGCACGTAGGCTAGGGTCATACTTTGTGCAAATAGAGATTATTATCAACTTCAGATAGCACGAACACTCCTGTTTTCTCGCAGGTTAGACGCGATAAAGTTGGACGCGAGCGTACCCAACTGCCGGCCGCGCGTATCGCGTCCCGCCGGTGGCGTCACAATTGGATGGCTGGGAAGACGGGGGAAAGTTAGGGAGGACGAATATTTCGCTTCCGGTAGCGACCAAAATATATTTTTTCCTAATTAACTTGAAGTGAAGCCTGGGGAACAAGATAGCAGTTGGGAATCACTAAGCCATCCGCATTTAGATTATGCATTTGGATGAGATAGCATGAAAAAACGGCGTAATTCCCCTTTAGGAGTAACAACTGAAGTTGATTATTTATTTTTTATTAAAATATGTTTGAAATTATAATTACGGAGAGCTACAACAGTAGGGATAAACGAAGTGACTTGGTTCGTCTTCAATTATTGCAAATAAAACGAGACGCCTTTCATTAAGTATTGGAAATAGTTAAATATGCAAAAAATGAAAGCAAAATTATGTATCATCCCAGGTTGCTTTGTCCCCAAATGAAACTATTAAGACGTCATAATACCGATCAGAGATATGAACACCGTCAGCGCCGTTATGTAGAGACACCGTAAGCCTAATGACCGCAAGCCCATTAAAACGAATATTTATTGTTTGCCAACCTTCAGTTTCATATCAGTTCCGAACTCCACTTCTAATTTTGGGTGTTCACCGCTGATTTCGTGTTTGGCGATTTGTTACGACAAATGTGATCCTCAAAACACGAAAGGAATAAGTTGATATTTTACGATAGAGCAGTATTCCGTCCAGTATTCCTTATACTTCTTCGAGCACTTAGTCTCGTCTCTCCAGCTTCGGTGCAACATAAAGCCGGTCACAAAGAGCGGCAACAGGTAAGGTGTCACGCCTCCAGTTCCAGCCGGTAGTGCCCAGCAGAAGGCGCCGAGCACGTCGAAGAGGTAGTTCATGTGACGGCTGATGGACCAGAAACCAGAAGCCAATAGAAGACTCGTCTTCTCGTTGCCGTGTTCGTCCAAGTACTTGGCCCGGAGGATCTTGGCTGGCGAGCCCCATATGATGCATTTTCCGTCCGATTCCCTGGCCACGGTCTTCTGACGATCTGCCCAGTAGTTGAGAGCGGTCATTGAGAAACCTAACGCAATCACGGTGAGACCGAGAAGAGCGCTGTTTTCGGGACAGTGTTCGACGAGGTACATGCTTGTCACGGAGTAGTAGATTCCTTGGAAGCTCATGGAACCGAAGACGAGGTAGTGTCCTGGAAACGAAAACAAAAAATGAGGAGTCGTGTGTAATTTCACGGCACCGTCCGACAGCTGCGAGACGTTACGGCGAATTCGTTGGGAATCGACATCGTGCTCACGCACCATGGTGTACGTGAACAAAAGTGTTCGGAACAAACTAGATATCTGACATTTTAACTACTTACGTTGTTGTTACTTTTTTTGTTCAGGAGCGCATGAAAAAGGGTCTCCCGGCACTAGCTCTTGGCATTCACAGTGTTAAGAGGGCATTTTTTCAATTGGTATGTTTCTGTATTTTTGTTTTTTGCTGAGGGCCTTTGCACTGGGCATTGGACACTACAAAAGCCCTAAATATAAAGCCGGTTGCTAACTCTGTTGCGTAGCTCTTCATCTGGGGGCCGCCATAGCAGTCAATGAGAGGATCAAACTTGTTTCGACGAATGGACGACGCAGGACTCGGTCTAGGTCTTACATTCGTATAAAACCAATTACCAGATGGAACTTCGTTACAGAGGAGCAGCCTCTCTTTTAAAAATTGTGCAACAATTCTTAAAAACAAAACATAGGGTACCAATAGGTGAAGATGCAACAACTACAAGCGATATAACAAAATTACGAGGATTCTATGAAGACGTCGCGCACACATTAAATTTTCAAAGAGCAAGACTCGACCGTGACTTTTGCGCTCCGTGCACCAAAAAGAAAATAGAAGCTCAAGCGCTGACTCCGTAGTTCCCATATCCAGCATTTCGCGTATACCTTACTTTCCTCATCTGAACTGCATAACTGATCTGTCAAAACGAGTTAAAACGATGCCCATGCCACCTAGCTGTGATGCGATCTTTTATATGTTTTCTTCTCGTATAACAAGCGTGAATAAGTGGCTCGACCTCGAGGCACTGAGACATATGGAAGCACTAGATGTAGACTTTACCATTTAACCGAAACGTTCACCCGTGCCTTCGCTCTTTGTATTCACAATGTGCTCTTTTGGGATGTTTCAAGAGAACATTCAAAACTTTTTTTATGTCGGAAAGGAAAACTTTTGCTACTTTCATTTCGCTAACCACATTGGCACAATTCAAGACAATTTGTAGTACTAGGTCCTTGAAATCTCTGGAAAATGCGCCAAGTGGACAAAGATGCAAGTGCTACAAAGTCAACCTTGGTTAATTAAAAAAATATAGATATTGAAATTCAGGTAGGTCAAAGCATATTCGCCACCTGTAATGAAGTGATGATTTGAAGTTTACGGTAAAGAAAAACTTTTAATGCGTCTGATATTATATAGTCTATGATGCCCTTCGTTGAAGAGGTCAAGCCAAGAGAAATTTTTAAGAGCTTCCTTCTTGTAAAATCTTTTGAACTCAGTTCTGACTTTTCTGACCCGTGTTGAATGTTCCTTGTATTAAACTTCGTTACATTAGTCACCATAAGGCATAGCTTGTATATAACGTAAAGCAAATGATCCTTGTGTTAATGGAAATACTGTAAAAAATGCTTCGAAAGAAATATTGTGGCGTAGCTTTTTGATTGGCACAGTATGGATCCAGGTTCGATTCACGCGTGCGGCGGGGGATCTTTTTGTAAGGATTTGACAACATCGATGATGAAATCTCTACGCCCTACTACGCAAACTGCAACAACAAAGTCAACAACTACAACTACAGCATGAACAACAGACGTAATTTTCAGTAGTGCGTAGAACCCATGAGAGCTATTGCTGTAAAAGGCGTGCGTTAAAGTCGTGCCATTGTTACATCATGATATCAAAGCGTTTTTACAACTCGTCGCATAAACCATGCTAAAGAGATAATATAAGTCTTTAAGTCGTTTTCTCAAAAAAGCCCATATTTGTCCACGCTCGGATTACGGTACTTAAAATGATTATATATATATAAAAAGTGCTGGGTTTTGCTTAGTGGTGTTCTTTATGCACTAAACTGTGTGTAGAAAAACGTAGTTATCCTATAATACTAGGATAGTACTTAAGAATATAGGAATCTTAACGCAAAAATTTCTATGCAACCATATCCAGACAAGCAATTACTTTCTGAAATTTACTCTGCAGCAATGAGCAGAACGACCATATCACAATAAACATCTCCGGGGCAGCCCAATATAAAGTAATTATGGACTATTCGGAGAAATAACAAATTGAATATTTTGGGGAATTGTTTTTACCAGTAATGCAATCTTCGCCGAGTCGCTGAATTAAGACTACCTTAAAAATACATTGTGTGGGAGCCACATTAATTCAAATAATAAAACTGAATAAGGGTCGGCTTGCGCATAGTATTTCAGATGGAATGCCCTGGGGTTTCATCCATGCGACTCAGGGTTCCCTTCTAAGCGGTATTTGCGCGAAGTACAAAAATCGTTCCCCAAAGTTTACCAAAAGGGTGGAACAACCAACTTTCACACTCTCAATCTGGTGTAAAAGTCTGTTGTACCACCCTTTGGCAACATTTCGGGAACCTTTTTTTTAAGAGTGTGGCTTGCTATCAGCTTGCGCTCAGCAGTCGTGCACACAGCTGTGGCCACCAGTGAATGCGACATAGCTGTGACGTGGCCCTTAATCTCGTCAAGCTTCGGGGTGTTTGCCGCTTGGGGCGGGTCATGCGCAGGTCTTGTCCTCTAGGGGGTATTGGTACACTTCAGTCTCCAAATTAAAGAGGGGCATCACACCAAATCAAGCTTCGAGGCGATACAACTCGAACCCAACTAAGATGCTTGAACTGAATTAAGATTTGGAGACTAGCTGATGATAAATATTTAAAAGATAATGCATACAAAAGAAAGTTTTTGCCGAATTGTGGTTTAAGTTGAATTGAGACGACACGTATTTATTAGCCTTCTTTTAGATCAGCCTTACTGGCTCTATACAGTAAAACAAAAAAAAAGCGGCAACTGTCTAGGTGCTTGCAGGCCTTGGAGGTTGCTTCTGATCCACCGTGTTCTGATCGCATTTCAGTGGAACCCATAAGAAATTACTCTTATCATAAGTTTGCGAAATTACTCTTTGGGTGTTTTGTTGAGTTTTAACGCTTTACTCTTGTTGTTCCAGTGCAGATCGGTGAGTAGAACTCATATTTAGTGAAATGAAGTTCATAAAATCTCAAGAGGTCAATATCAAAAGAAATTCTTAATATTTTCGGTACAATTTATTTGTTGTTGCATCCCGCATCTGAACGAAAATTCCGCTTATTCTCAAACTTTTTGTGCGCATATAACAAGTACCAACCATCCGCATATGCTCAAATGAAGTCAACCAGATAATTGCAAGGTGCGAAAGTATGCAGTCTCGAACTGGTTAGGAAACATCATAATCTAAACACTGAGGCAAGGAGAAATAAAATACCGGACACGAGACGCAAGACTCAACTGAAAGTTTGTTTCGTCTTGCCCTTCATTTCATTTATCCTTGTCTCAGGCTTTAGGTTATGATGCGGACAATATCTAGTTTATGAAAAGCTGTCTGTGCTAACGACGTTTTTATGGTTTCAGTTGATACCCTTTCACAAACAATGCACGCTAAGGTGCGCCAGGATTTTAACACAATATATGTTTTACCTGCCGAAGTTTATGAAAATACCGTGATGAAGAACGGTCACAAAGAACAGTCACAAAGAATCGTCACCGACTGTCACGTCACGTAACATAATAATGTCATCATGACGCCAACAGGACGTCGCCGTAAGGTCATGACGTCAACAGGACGTCACCGTAAGGTCATGACGTCATCATGACGCACACATCGTCGCGACGTCAGGATGAGGCCATTATGACGATGTTCTGACGCCACCGCAACAGCATGACTTCCAGCAACGTCATCCTGACGTTTCATAAGGTCTCGTCATGATGCTACACTATGTGATGACGTCATTATGATATAATAATGTTACCATGAGGTCATGGGACGTCATGACGTCGCTTTGCTTTGTCATGGCACGCGACACTATAACGCCGTGTAGCGTAACAATCATGTGACCTCATTACGTCACCAGAAATCATACACACGTAGCGTGTGCCCAGCTCATTCAAAACACATTACGTGCTCCCCGGTTTTTCTCAGCATCATCAAGAGAGTGTAATTTTGTATAAGCAGCCATAGCTCTCCAGTGTTAAGGTTCTTTTAGCGATCTAGAGCTTTTCGATATTTGGCTGCAAAAGTGAATTACCTTTTTGTGCATAAATAAAGTGTGCTGAAAAATTGTACACTCATAAAAGAAGGTGCTCGAATTAAAGAAGATAAAATAAATGTAACTCCACCGCGGCCGGAAGCTCTACCACTCTACAGAGCACTTGAAAATGTCTTAACAATGTACAAATGATTATGCATAAGATTAGTTATTTAAACGATCACAATACCGATGCTTCTTGCTAATTATAATATTAGATCGAAAATAACCCAAGAGTGCTTCACTCATGCGTTAAAGGTGCCCCGAGGAGGTTTCTGAGATCGCCTAAATGTGGCGATAACTCACTCTGCCGGCTCTGATCATCCTAGAAATTCCTAAATTACGACGATACGCTGTGAGTTCTCCATTTTAAAAGCAATGAAAGATCGCAAAATACCGTTTTTAATATTGACGTTGGCGTTCCGAAGCCACGACCACTGTCTACCAGTAGCAAGCGAAGGACCCTCGCACCCCGGACCGCTGGAACCGCGGAGTGATATCTCGAATGCGCGCGAATCGTTGTCCATACAGCCCGCACTACGATTTAACCCAGCGAGCGCGCGCTCGAGATCTTTCAACCGCACACATCGCTCTCGCGGAAGGCAAAAAAACAAAACAAAAAGTATATAGTGTGCAGTATTTAGAGTCGATTATTGCACTATTAAGTTCCCTATTCGTGAAAAATTCAAATTTTTGGACTACACATACTTGCCTCCATCATCTGCGAAAAGCATGCACATTTTGTAATAACAGCGTTAGGAATCTCAAGGAAATGACGCGTTTGATTGCTTTTAGAGCGCAGCTCTTAGGCGCCCGTTTCCGGCTTGAGCGGCGTCGCCGTCGGCGTCGCCGTCGCCGTTGGCGTAACCGCCCGAGGTCACGTGACCTCCCAACCCGAGGTCACGTGAACCCCGGTCACGTGACCTGGGAGTTCACGTACCCCAGGTCACGTGACCTCCAGGTCACGTGGTCCCATAGGTCACCTGGTCCCCAGGTCACGTGACCCCTGGTCACGTGACCCCCGAGGTCACGTGATGATGATGACGAGGACGATACGGATGCCGATGACGTCATCAGTGACGTCACTGATGGCGTCATCGGCATCCGCATCGTCATCGTCATCATCACTGATGACGTCATCAGTGACGTCACTGATGACGTCATCTGCATCCGCATCGTCATCTTCATCATCATTGATGACGTCATCAGTGACGTCACGTAACCCCCCCCCCCCCCCGAGGTCACTTCCCCCCGTACCCTGCCCCCTCCTCCTCAAGAGCTGCGCTCTAATTCGGCGTTACAGGGAGTTGTAAACGGCTTTCACTTTTTTGACAGGGAACTCGGCCACGCATCGTTATGATTTACGAATTTCTAGGATGCTTAGAGCCCTCAGAGTGAGTTATCGCCATATGTATGCGATCTCAGAAACCTCCTCAGGGCACCTTTAAGTTTTACGAAAGTTTAGCTTCGGTAAATCCCTCTTAGATAAAGTTAGTAGCTGCTAGATTTTCTTACAACTTGAATTTTGCCATTTCGTGGCCCGCAGTGGGAAGCATACATTTATTTATGTCTGAGACGCGTTTCTTTATTTGACAGATCGTTTAATCCAGCAGAGGGTTCTTGAAGTATACTAATTTTAATCTAGAATAAAAAGCAATTCTACCACACTGTTCGTACGCCGGACGAAGTAGTTGTTACAAGAGTTGGTTGTCGGAGGAAGGGGCGATGCATTTTTAGCGTTTAAAACATGTACATCTTGATGAGATAACGTATATTCAATCTTAAACGAAACTACATATATCTGAATAATCTAGATAAAGGGGAGAATTAGTAATGCTATGCCAGGAGGCGAACTGTTTTTACTCCGATACCTAAAGTAAGAACGAGTATAACTGGCGTATTTTAAAAATTTTACTAAGGTTTCCTATTTTCACTTGTGATAGTTGATGTTGCAGAGCTTCACCAAGACAAGGTGTTCATAATTCATTTTGGGTACACAGCGAATAAATAATCAGCATATTAATTTGATCGAATAAGTGAATCCCATCATCTGTGACAGCGTAATAGTGGGTTTCAATTGTAAATTAGCGGGTGGATCCCTGCCGACTACGAGTGGATTTTGTAGCCGGGTGGCGAAACGAACTAATCGCTGGCGGAAAATATGGATATGGGCAGTGTTGTAGGCACTACCGAAAAATGAAGAAGTAACAAATACGTTGCTGGTTATTTGCGAAATAAAGTAACGCGTTACGAACCCACATCGCCGCAAAATAAAATGAACGCGTTAACGTTGCCGTTACCGATAAAAGTAACGCACATTACTTTTGCGTTACCTTTTATTTATAAATTGACTGCAACAGTGTTTTTTTTTTTGTGACACCGTTTTTTCACACTCAGGAAAAGGGCCGTCGGTGTTGGGGCTTTTCTGATGTGGTACTTCTTGCATGGAAAAAAGAAAAGAAAACAATTTTGAAGGCAAGTGAAATGTTGTGAAATAAATAATTACTAGGTGCCTTTACTTCGTTTAAGTTAAAGTCCCGACGCAGCCGAAACTAGGAGATAATGGGACCAAACAAGCAGCATGAAAATCGCGAGTCTCTCGTAATTCTTTGTTTAAGATTAGTTCAGCGATGATAGAACACGTAAACAAACATGTCCTACACCATGAAGATGCCCTTTTTGATGCTCTCTAATTGGTCCCATCAGCTTGTAGCGACGGCTTCGTCTCGACTTATGGTGTGACGAAGTATAGGAACAGGAAAGACAAAAATTAAGTGCACTATTCTCAGGTTTTGGGAAGATGTAACGAGTAACGTAACTACGTTACGCGTTACTCGAAATAAGTAAAGCAAGTACGTCGGCCGCTACAGTTTTGAAAAAAATAACGGGTTTGCGGTAATAAGGTAACGAAATAATAAGAACGCGGAACAAAAAAAAAGTAAGAAAAACTATGCCTCCATACCTGCTCTGTCTCTTGCGAATTCGAAGCCGTTGATGTACCAGTCTTCCGCCAAGATGCACTTTAAGATATAGGACGATTGTAAGATGGCAGACGCGGCCATTAACCAGTTCCAGCCGCTGTGCTCCACTTGCGCCTTCCAGCTGACAAGCACAAAGAACTGCCACACTGCCAACGCCACGCGACAGATGGACCACTGCTTCATGTCCAGGTGCTTCCCGATCCTGGGGTAGAGCTCTAAGCCCCAGTAGAAGTCGAACACGCGGCTTCCGGAAGAACCCCACTCGCCGGGGGAGGGACACAGCGTGCCTTTGATGTACAGCAGCACGCAAACCAGAAGCCCGAAAACGGTGATTCCCACCGTGATGCCGGGAAACATGCGGTAGATGGGCCAGCAGGGAATGTCTCGGACGAGCAGTAGATATCCCGCAATTCCCATGCTCAGAATGTAGTAGGGAATTGCCGTGTGTCGGTACGCCGGCTTGTGTCCGCTGTTCGTGGTCGGTCCATAGAAGACGTCTCCCGGTAAGAAAAGCAGACCGGCAGCGGCGTACACGGCTAACAGTAGAATCCACATCCACACGTCATAGGTGAAGCCACCTGGAGCAGTCCAGGCGTTGTACGTGAACCGAAGGAAGCCAAGCCGGTAGAATTCTTCGGTGGAAGATCCCAAACCGCAAACAAAGTACACCAGCCAGACGAGTATGTTGGGTGTGAGGAGGATCAGGACTCCAGTCACGGCCGATGTCGTTGAAAGGTCCGATGACGTGTCTTCCTTCTGTGGGAGCCGATTCTGCATACACAAGGAGAATAAGATGCATTAAACTTATTGCATTTTTACTGGTCGCATGAAAGGACTATTTACATGGTCGATCATGTGTACTGGCCTCGCCCTTTATTTTTTTATATAAAAAGAAAAATAGCTAAATAAATTAAAAGTGCGAGAAATGTTAATACATAAAACGTGTCACCGCCATCAAGCGCACCGTTAAAGTGGAGCTCCGGTGAAATATTTATAGCCACAGATTGGCCTAAGAATCGATTCAGCTTCAGTAATATACATACCTGGATCTAGTAATATCAATTGCAAGTCACAATACGTGTTTTTTTTTCTGCGGAGTTATTCCAGTTTTATCTTTGGTGCTATAGGCTCTACTGCCAACGCCGATAACGCGACGTCAGATGCTGAACAAGCAATTAAGCTTGTTCTGAGAGCGTTAAATAAAAACACTTTAGGGGGTGAATGAAATACTTGGTAAGCTCGAACCTGCAAAACTAGATAGAAATGCTCAAAATACTGTATTTGTTTGACTTCCCGATCGACTTGCAAGGTGTACAACATGGCACGCCACTCCACTGAAAAGAGCTCTGAAATTAAATTGTTTTTATTGATTTATTGAATTATTTATTACCTACTTCGCCCAGTGGGCATTACAGTAAGGGGGGGGGGGGCGGGGATAGTAGATGAGAAATAGCGCAGAAAAAGTAAAATACACAGAAGATGCCAAACAAAACGTGACAACAGCCACAGTACAGTGGAAAACAAAAAAAATTGACACAACCAAGGATGATAGGCACCTTACATCAGCACGATCGTATGAGGAAAGGAGCAAACAGAAGGGAGTCCTACTGAAGCATCCGGGAGCATATATCATTCCTGGATCGTCTGGTGTAAAAATGAATACTTTAGGACAACAATCCTCGCACAGAATTATCGAATTGTTTTTAGAATCATCTATTCTGCGGGAAATGTAGGCAGGAGATATACAATAATTTGACTTATCGAAACCTGTGTTCCCATATTAAAGATGATGTAAAAACTTCAAACGCAGACATTTCCTCCTAAACGGCAAAGGTTTCCATTCCAGTGTGTGCTTTATTTCTGAGGCGCTATTCGGAAGTTATAATTATCTGAAACAAATCTTGCCGCTTGGTTTTGAATCGTTTCTACTTGATTAATACATATTTGTGTATGCGGGTCCAAGACAATACAGGCATATTCTAATATCGGTTGAACATAAGAGAAATAAAGAGTCTCTTTCAGGTCAGAAGAAATTTGCCAAAAGTGGCGGCGGAGGAAATGTTATATGCCGTTAGCTTTAGAACATAATCCCCTGACGTGATTATTCCATCTCAAATCGTTGGACAACTGCACTCCAAGATATTTCGCCTCAGTGGCAAGGTCCAAAGGTTGGTTACCTAAAAGGAAAACTGAAGAAACTACTTTACGTTTTCTTGTAACTCTAACATGGATAAATGTGGATGTGTTAAGAAAAATCTTCCATCCGTCGCGCCACCTTGAAATGCTTTCTAAGATCACTCTGTAGAACTTCAACATCTGCGTCTCCGCGCATTTCTCTATACAAAACCACAATCGTCCGCATACAGCCTGATGTGAGATGAGATTCCGGTTGTAATACCATTTATAAAAATTAGAAAAAGAACTGGGCCTAAGATTGAACCTTGCGGTGTACCCGATGTTACAGCTACGTATGATGAGTGAATTCTGTCAATGACGACAGGTTGTTTCCTGCCACGGGGATAATTTGCTATCCACTGCAGGACTTTTGTGTCGATGTTCAGACTACGCAGCTTGTGAAGCAGAAGCGAATGATCAACAACATCAAATGTTTTTTTTTTTCTAGAAAAAATATACAGTCAGTTTTAGAGCCTTTATCAAACGAATGAGCAAAGTCGTTATACAATTCGAGTAATTGTGTTAATTGTGTATTACATGATAATCCTGGGCGGAAACCATGCAGAACTGCAGAAAAGACGTTATGGTTAGTTAGATGACGCGCAAGACTCTAGTAGATAGTGTGTTTCATTATTTTGCAGCATTCACTCGTTAGTGATATTGGCCTATAGTTGGTTACATTATTTTTTACGCCATTCGTGTGTATTGCAACTACTTTCCGCTTTTCCAGTCATCAGGAAGACAGACGCTTTTCAACGATTTCGTGTATAGTGTCATTAGATATGACGCGACGATATCAGCACATGGTTTCAAAACAATGTTTGGGATTCCGTCCTGTCCGGTGGCATTTCCCAGTCTGAGATTGCTTAATAATTTACGTATGCCGTTATTATCAAAGGTAATGTCGTACATAGCACCATTAATTATGTCAACAGTGGGCGGTAGAGGCGTAGGTGTTGAAATTAGAGAAGACAGACCTAAAATACCCACTGAATTCTGTTTTTTTAGGCTGTCGGTTATCACATGAGCGTCGTCAATCACAAGTGGAGGGACACCCGCCACATCGTTTCTTTGAGATTTAACATATTTCTTTAGAGCTTCTTAAGACAATCTTTAATCTTTTGACAAAACAAAGAGAACTAATCAGATATTGCTATTTTTTATTTAAAATATGAGCTTCTGTTAATGGTCTTTAAGATAATCGCGTGTACGTGAACCGTTTGTTTTCTTAAACCGCGCGAACATGCGCTTATATTTACATATTGAACGTCTAATTTCCGGATTCATCAAAGGCTTATCTTACTTGCACTTCGCACTGAATATCTTAGCTGGTACGTAAACGTCAAGCAGTTCTTTTATCTTATCCTTAAATAAATTCCACAAAGCGCTTACATTGGTAGATACACTCTGCACTTCAAACCTAGGCAAAAAATGCATAAGATCAAAACTTAAGCCATCATAGTGAGCGCTGCCGAACATGTAAACCTTTTTTGGTTAGCTTTTATATCGTGGTACATTTGAACATTTTATTATCGCTACAACTGGTTCGTGGTCGCATATGCCTCGTATTACAGAAAAAGAGGTGACAGTTCACGGTGTATTGCACAAGAATAAGTGCAAGAGAGTTCATCGGCTGGCACCGGTTCTAGTGGGTTCGGTGACAAACGGATACAAATCAAAATAATCGAGAATATCGAGAACCGCTCAATAGACACAGGGTGAATGAGTTGTCACGGGACGATAATCGGTGACAAACGGATACAAATCAAAATAATTTAGAATATCCAGAACCGCTCATTAGACCCACCATAAATGAGTTGTCACGGGACGATAATTTACGAAGGAACATCTGGGAGGTTAAACTCCCGACCCAAAGCTACATTTCCCGGTACAACAACGGACATCGCGTTGTACAGCGACGTAAGAGACTGCGCCGTAGCTCGACGGAGGCCTATCCAACGCGCCTACCGTCAAATATTCACTTTGAGGAAGCGAAACATTGCACCACACTGTTTCACAAATCAGACCATTTGGAAAGCAATGTAAGCTCTGGTTAACAAGCAAGAATACACCACCACCATGAGAATTTCTATCAGCTCTGTAAACGTTTTAGTTCGGAGGAAGTACTTCCGTGTCAAGGACAGAGGCGTCAAGCCACGATTCGGTTCCGATAACGACGTCGGGTGTGGTGACCGCGATAAGACGAGAAAGATCGTCCGATTATTTTGTATACTTCGACGCTTCACGATAAGAACGTAAGGTAGTTTAGTGATGCTGCTCGTGTCACAGAACTGCTTTGTAATTGCTAGCGATAGCAATCCACAACAGATGCAGAACTTTCGTCATACATGTACTATGTGTGTCGTCTTATAGAAAGGTTATTAAATCTTAGTTTGTATGGGAGGTTTTTGATCTTGGAAAAACTTAGTAGTTTTTAGCGCTCGAAGCGCACCTTAGAGAAAAATCCTCGCTGACACTAAACGACATTTTTTTTTTTAATTTAAGATTTTGAAGCAAAATTACTTGTTTTGTTTTGGACGACATTAATTTAACTATGACAGGTTTGTTACGTTCATGACTGTAAGCGCCCGGTGTCTGAGCGCGCTCAACAGCGCACGGCTCGAATGCGAAACAGAGGCTGTCGCAACAAAATTGTGTGACTTTTTGTTCGGAAACAGACCATGATTCATTCTCAGAGTCCGAAATGCCATATCATTGTAGATTTGACCTCCTAGACTGGTTTTCGAGACTATCCTGTGGTGCGGCAAGGTTCAGCACTTCCCGCGTCAATTCCTTCGTTCCGGCATCAACAACACTCCGGTCCTTCCTCAGGGTTTTCAAAATGTTTTAGTCGCCTTCCATAGCATCGATTTTTGGTGATAAACTTTAAAGCTTTTCACCCATCGTCGTTTGTCTAGTCTGCACGTTCCTTAATTCTTGAAGCAGCATTTACTGCCCCTGCTCACGTTTAGGAAGCAGGGTTAATGCCTTGGTTATTTCTGTCAATTGGGTTTCAATGTGAGTCTTTATAACATTGATGTTCCGTTTTCTCAGCATCTAGCTGGAATTTAGAGATATTAAATAGCATGCCGGAAGAAGTAAGGCATCCGTAGACTGAAATTGTTTTAGTTTTGGTAATTTTAGCTTTTTGTTTGTTTAAAAATAACACGTATCACACAATTTTATGTGATATTACACCCGGTTTTAGGCTTAGAATATATTTCACTTCGACTGTAAAAATAAGAAATATTAGATAGGAAAGAGTGAAACATTCCGACTGCGTTGTTTAAAAAGCACTGTACGCAGCTACCAATAAAATATTAAAACACATAAGTCGCTTTTTTGACTTGAAGAATGTGTTTGTTTAGTCTCCATTCGCTTAACAAATATTACCAATCGATAAAGTGTAAATTTAACAAAAATTTGGGGTCCTAGTAACGTTTTCAAAGATTAAAATAAAGTTTATTGGAGCCTTACATTTGAATTTTCTGAAGGCAACTCTTTGTTCAGGTTTACTATTGTTTCGCAGTTCACCAATGAAACATATAGTATTTGCATTGTCACGGTTCGCTGAGGGGTTCCAACATATCACACGAGACTGATATTAATTATATTCGTGCATTCACGCTCTACTTGAATTGAGTAATGAAGCTGCGACACAATTATTGCGCCAGTCATCAAAATAGCTGCGATATGTTTGTGGCTGCGGCCTCAATGATGTTGCTGTATTAACATGCACTGCTTTCCTTGCGAGTATTTAAGCCAAGTTAGAAGGAGCTATGTTTTTGTGAAATTAGTTAAATACCATAATGCATGGAATCGTCCAAATATTATATATTTAGAACTTTAAATAAGGACTAGGTTTGAACTACGAAAATAGGGAGAAAAATATTTGTTTTACTATGTATTTATCTATTTGTGACATACTTACGCAGAACGAAAGCGTAAAAAAGAAAAATTGTGTGACTACTGTAAATATTTCCGAGTTGGGTGCCATAAGAAGCGGTAACAAAATCGGGACAGGAATGTGTATAATACAAACATATTCTCATATGAAACTATTTTACCCCACTATGAATTTAATCACTCCCTTAGAAATTCTAGAACATCCGCTAACTTTAGTTTTAACTACAAGTACGTATGGTTTCTACGGATATAGAATAGTTTTTCTGAAGACGAAAAAGACAATCGGTGGTACATATGCAGTATAACTGAGTTATAACTTGAGTGTGTACTATTTTAGAACGCTCTGTACTCCTTTTTTGTTTTTACAGGTGTTCTATCGACACGGCTATATTCTGTTTCCGGATATAAATGTTGAAAAATTGTCCAGACTAAAAACAAAGAAGTGTCCGGTAATTCATAGCTTACAACTCAAAATATTTTACCAGAATCGCATTTCAAGGTTTAGACTATATTGTTTAGCGAGCCTTCCCGATAAACCCGACTTGGATACAAACAGTCGATCAAACGCGCAAGCTGACGCTCCAAACCCCCCCCCCCAAAAAAAAAAAAAAAAAAAGGAAAAAAATAGAGCTTATTTTAGTACGTACATGGTTTGTGTAGAGAGGGTCATCTTGTTTCGCTGTTTGTCCTTTGCTGTTCATTCTAGTCATCTTCGGAGTTCCTCTTTTCGCAGAATCACACCGACGGGACAAAGAAGCAGTTGACCGCCTACCTCTCCGCGAAGACGAGAAGATACTGGCGGCTTACCGGCATGCATCAGGATGTTTATTCTACAGCGACATCCAACGCCATAGGAACTGTGAGCATCGAATGACACCCGTGCTTGAACTGCAAATAATGTGAAACATAGTTAATCGATTTAATGTATACGTTTCTTTTTTTATTTTTTTATTTCCATCCTTTCTCTATTCGGCGGAGGTAGACAGTCAAGTTACCAGGTCATTCCCATCAGTGGCGCGCGGAGCGAGCAAGCTTTTTCATGATGTGTTTCCTTATTCGCACGTGTGTCGCGTTGCGGCGCGTTTCTTGCTTGTCCTTGGGGAAACCTGTACTGAGAGAGGATGTTTTTCTATTTATTTTCGTTTTGTCGGCACAAGAAGCAAGAAGCGGGAACTACACTCCGTTCTGTCAACGTCAAACCAGTTTTCGTATTTATTTATGCTGCTTCGATATCTTGGAAATATTTTCCTTCTCCATAAATCGGCTACTTCAAGTCGAATACTGTACAACCCTTGATGTTCGCGAGCCCTTAAGTTTCGCGAATTTTGCGAATTGAGAATTTCGCGAAATTTAAGGGCACGCAAAAATTTCGGAGCTTATAAGTTGTTTCAATGCGGGCGTCTGGAATTCACCAAATTTAGTGCCCGCGGGTATGTCTTCTGTGACGAATTCGCGAAACATAGAGGCTGCAAAAATAAAGGCTTTTACGGTATCTATTTGTATGACCTTAAACGAAAATATGCGCCTATTTATTTAAGGAACTATTACCGTGCACCTTGAAAGCCCGTGAGTATACAGAAGAGTGCCTCTTTCAGGTGGTGCTTGCTATGTAGCTTCAATGTAAAACATGAAAGGCGTTTACAAATCTCTGTAATGCGAAATTAGAGCGCAGCTCTTGAGGAAAAGGTAGGGAGGGTACGGAGGGGATGGTGTGCTCGTCCTCCTCCTCCGTATCCTCTCCTCCTCCCTCCTCCTCCTCCTACTCCATCCCCTCCTCTCCCCTCTCCTTCCCATTAAGTTTCCCCACTAAATTTAGCGTCGAAAATAACGTCACATGACTTGGTGTCACGTCACTTATGTACAAACTCAGTTTCTCTATATTTAGCGGGAAAAGTGACGTCACGTGACTTCAACACCAAGTCGATTCCCCTCAAAATTTAGAGGGGAAATTCAGTTTTTCCGCCAGATGTAGCGGGCAAATTAAGTTTCTCCGCTAGATTTAGCAGGAAAATTGACATCGCGTGACCTCAACACCAATGCAACTCCCCGCCACGTGACCTCAAAACCAATTCCATTCCCCGCTAAATTCAGCGGGAAAATTTAGTTGCACTGCTTGATTTAGCGGACAAATTCTGTTTCTCCGCTAGATTTAGCGAGATAATTGATGTCACGTGACCTCAAGACCAAGTCAATAGACTTATTGCTATATTACCCAAGCATCAAGGAGAATGCAGGGATTGACGTTCCACGCGCCGCACGTGCTGGCGTCAGCATTAGTAACTTTTCTAAAACAAATACCTAAAACAGATGGCATCTTGCACGCGCGTTCGTCAACGCTTTATTTTTTGGTTATTTACTTCGAATCTTTTATACGGGAAAGGCATGCGCGTGTGGCGCGTGGAACACCAATCCCTGCATTTTCCTTGATGCTTGGGTAATATAGCAAATGGTCTATTCAAATTTAGCGGGTAATTGAATTGTTAATGATATCACGTGGCGTCAATTTTCCTGTTAAATTTAGCGGAGAGACTGTGATGTCAAATAATGCAACGCGCGCAGTTATGCCGACGGCGACGGCGACGCCGCTGACGGCGACAGCGCTGCTGCTTAACGCGGAAACGGGCGATTAGGAGCTGCGCTCTGAAAATTGGCAGCCGTATTTCTATGTATTGATCAAATCGTCGCATACAGAATTGCTATGTATGAGAAATTGTTGCTTTTCGTGGCGATATTTGTACTGAAATTATGATTAATGATGTGTGACGTGGTCCCGCGACGTCATGCTGTCAAGACATGCTGTAAAGTGATGTCACGTCTCGTGGCCTCTTGACGTCACGTGACGTAATCGCGTGACTCATAGCGTACACTTGGTTTAAATTGGGAACGTCGCTATATTCATTAGTGTTGTTGACACCGTAACGTCACATGACATCGCACCGCGTCACGTGAGACCTCGATGTACTCGATAGTCATGAGTCCGAGTCGATTTCTCGGGTTCATGACAATCAACATCGCCAAACATTCGGGGGAATGGCTCCTATTCAATCACTGCCTACTATAGCCAAACTCTAACAATGTCTGAAGCTCGGCCTATGCTCTATGCTTTTGCCATCCCCAGCGCATGACTATGATGAACACCGACGGCATATAATTAGCGTCAGATCACGTGATTGCTTGCTCTAATTTCGCGTTGAGGAGGGGAAAGTTGTCTGTTTTCATTATTTTTTACGCGTATGCCATTGCGTGGAGAGCAAAATTATAATGGGTGTTGGAGCAAGTTTACATTGCCTGGTATTAATTCTTGATGGTATTTAGTTAATGCAGTGGCGTCACTTGGGTCAGCGACATCCAAAGCAGTGGCCCGCCGCGACCCCCTCCCCCTTCCCACACACAAACACGCCCCCCTTCTGCCGCGACGGAATTAAAGTACGATTTCTTTTCGGCACGAACCATTTTACATGTAGATGTCATTGAGACATACAGATATATCCTCGTTGTTTCTAAACTGCCTGAGAAAGTTATCCCCGTCACTAGAAGTATTGAAAGGACTACATTTGACGTAACGATCCGACATTACATAAAACTGCAAGTGCATACGGGGGGATACCTGAAAAGAAAGATCCTAATTGCCTCGGCGGGACAGCCGAACATTGGCAGCCGGTCTAAATCTCACAGAAGTGTCTTTCTGAGGTTCTTCACCAAGATTCGTTTAAACTTTAGAGTTTTTGGGTGCTCAATATAAGCAATGGGGGAGATTACTGATAACCAGTGTCGCAAATATAATTGTCGTACTAACACGCCAAACGAGGAGGGAGTCTTCTTTAGGAATATAAAAAAAAGATTCTTTCGAAGGGCAACGAAAAAAAAAAGAAAAAAGGCTGTGTGTTGTGTGTGTGTGTGTGTGTGTGTGTGTGTGCGCGCGTGTGTGTGTGAGAGAGAGAGAGCATTTTCAAGAGCATACTGTATTGCAAATGTTCTTTCGCCCGCATCTTCCGCTGGCAGTAGATGCGGGCAAAGTATGCGAGGAGACGCGTGGCTCCGGAAACGACTTTGTTTGCAAAAACACTGTTCCCAGAAAGCGCATTTTCGTAAAACCAGACGCTCGCGCCGTTCCTCATGACACTGCGCCAAGAAAGAATAATTTTGTCTCACAAATACATGGCTTGCACTGAGCGCGAACCTTCTGCAGCGTGCATTTTGCACCGCCGGATTTGATTTTCTCAGCTAAAACAAATCGCAATGACCACCAGCATAGAGTACGATGACGTCACGTGGAAACCATGCTAAACAGTTCAATGTTTTGGTGAAATGTGATGTTCGCAACACTATCGAAATTAGATATCCAAATTTTAAAGTTGTGCAGTATATATCGTAGTCTCGCAATAATACACCGCAGCCTAATAAAGTGCTAAAGCCTTCACTGATAGAGCATAGATTTCTAAAGTGAGGGCAAGACAAGTGCACGTAAACCAGTATATAAGAATATCCTCCCGACGCAGTATTTCGTGAAGTCTCAAGTTCGTGCAACCTGTTGACCAAATGTGATTTTTGTTTAACCAATAAGAATGTTCTGCGGTCCTTCGCGCTATTTATCTTTAATTATTAATATTATTGCATCTCAATGTATTTCTTCTGGCAACGAACGTGTATCGGGTTCTTTTGAAAATTATCGTTCATTATTTTTCTCTTTCTGCACATTTCGTGTATTAACCTTCGTATATATGACTTGAACACAATGTCCTCTTTGGCATACCCCGGGAAGACCCAGTATTTCACACTGCCAAACAGCGTACAAAAATGCACGTTTCCGCAGATCGGCTCAACAGCTGGTGTATTTTCGAGTATCGTACACCCGTGTCGGTCTCAAGCAGTTATGTGAGCTTCATGAAGTTAAATCTATTGATGATAATAAAAATAATATCATTTAGTCATTGAAAATATGACAATATAAATGGAAGGCCGATCACCTTTAAGATATAGGCCATAAGTAAATGCACCTCCAAATGACCTTAAATATGGTCTGCAAATATTTTCCGACGTTTTTATCCTCGATAGACAGGTACAAGTGATTTGGGGGTCGGCGGCGAAAAGCTCACCGGGAAAAAGGTCACCGGAGGTAAGCTCACCGGAAAAACCACACAGGGTAAACCTCGCCGGTCTTTTGACGGGTGCGGAGAAAAGCTAACCTACTAATCTAAGGATCGAGCGTTCACTCAAGTGAAATACCTCCACTCAACTGAAGTATGCTGGGACGCCTTATGCACATGCACTTAAGTGGCAAAAAATGTATTTAAAATATAAAACGTCTGGTAACACTTCAGGCGGTGCCCCAAGAATAGAAAATAAATAATTTCACTAAAACACTAACTAACAAAACAAAAAAAGGAAGGGAATTATAACAAGTGCATAAGGCTGCAGCTTGAGTAGTTTGCGGATATTTTTTTTATAAAATGACCTTTTACGTAGTAAACCGACACCGCATCGCCAAATATCTAAATTTTACCATTTGATAAAAAAACAGTATTGTAATTCTTATAGCACATTTAAATTAAAAAAAAAAAGATCGCATTTTTTATCACGGTGACGTCAGGATTAAATCTGATAACATTCACGCGTAATAGGCTGACATAAAAGCGGAACGAGGGCTAGAGCAAGAGTGGAGAATAGAAATTAAGATTACTTAAATCTTGAGTTAAAACCGACCGTTTTTGCTAGGATGATGTAAATCAAACCTTTTCTGCAAAAATAATCCCAAAAATATGCTCTCTGTATACCGTTTGTTTATCATTTCATGATTTCAATATGCGAGTTTGTGCTGAATTTAAATGAAAGAGTCATCGCACAAGGAATATTTATATCGGACTGAACAGGACAAAAAGCGCTAGTCCTTGGAGAAAATCGATGCGTTGAGCTTTATTTCTACCTCCGACTTGGTTCTTCAGTTACATCACGTGTATATTCTCTATATTGTGCTTGCTGTACTCTGTTGTATCTATTGCATATCGTTAGCATCAGTTTTATCATTCTTATTAGTTTTCTGTCCTTTTGGAACATGCCAAAGTTCCTTTGCACTTTGCTTTGTGCCTGGCGACGTTTCTGGGGCGCGATTATGGAGCAATGTCCTAATTACCTAAATATTGAATTTATAAACAAAGTAGATGTATGTATCTACATTATATTTTAGAGCGCAGCTCTTAGGCGCCCGTTTCTGGCTTGAGCGGCGTCGCCGTCGCCGTCGGCGAACACGCGGTGCATCATGGGAAATATCCCATAATGCACCGCGCGGAAAGGAGGAGGGAGAGGAGGGGAGGACGAAGAGGAGGAGGAAGGAGGAGGGGGAGGGAGGAGGAGGAAGGGGAGGAGGAGGTGGAGGAGGGGGAGGAGGATGAGGGGAGGGAGGAGGCGGGAGAAGTAGGGGAGTAAGGAGGAGGAAGGGGAGGAGAAAGGAGGGCGGGAGGGAGAAAGAAGGGGAGAAGGACGAGGGGAGGAGGAAGAGGGGAAGGAGGAGGAGGAGGGGAGGATAAAGAGAGGGGGAGGAGGGGGAGTAGGAAGGGGAGGAGGAAGGAGGAGGGGGAGGGAGGAGGAGGAAGGGGAGGAGGAGGTGGAGGAGGGGGAGGAGGATGAGGGGGAGGGAGGAGGCGGGAGAAGTAGGGGGAGTAAGGAGGAGGAAGGGGAGGAGAAAGGAGGACGGGAGGGAGAAGAGAAGGGAGAAGGACGAGGGGAGGAGGAAGAGGGGAAGGGAGGAGGAGGAGGGGAGGATAAAGGAGGGGGAGGAGGGGGAGAGGAAGAGGAGGAGGAAGGAGGAGGGGAAGGGAGGAGGAGGAAGGGGAGGAGGGAGGAGGAGGATGGGAGGAGGAGGAGGAGTATTTGGTAGGATGAGGAGTTGAGGAAGAGGGAGGAGGAGTTTACCCTCCCTGAGTACCCTTCCCTCCTCCTCCTCCTCAAGAGCTGCGCTCTAGTTCGGCGTTACAGGGAGTTGTAAACGGCTTTCATTTTTAGAGCGCAGCTCTTAGGCGCCCGTTTCCGGCTTGAGCGGCGTCGCCGTCGCCGTCGGCGTAACCGCGCGGTGCATGATGGGTAAATTTCCCGCTAAATTTAGCGGAAAATTTTCCCCGCTAAATCTAGCGGAAAATTTTCCCCGCTAAATCTAGCGGGAAATTTTCCCTGCTAAATCTAGCGGGAAATTTTCCCCGCTAAATCTAGCGGGAAATTTTTCCCGCTAAATCTAGCGGGAAATTTTCCCCGCTAGATCTAGCGGGAAATTTTCCCCGCTAAGTTTAGCGGGAAATTTTCCCCGCTAAATTTAGCGGAAAATTTTTCCCGCTAAATTTAGCGGAAAATTTTCCCCGCTAAATCTAGCGGAAAATTTTCCCGCTAAATCTAGCGGAAAATTTTCCCCGCTAAATCTAGCGGAAAAGTTTCCCGCTAAATTTAGCGGGGAAAATTCCCCTTCCCCCTCCTCCTCGAGGTCACGTGACCCCCAGGCCACGTGACCCCACCTCCCCGAGGTCACGTGACCCCCCCCCCCGTGCCTTCCCCTCCTCCTCAAGAGCTGCGCTCTAATTCGGCGTTACAGGGAGTTGTAAACGGCTTTAATTTTTTATTGTTTGTTCTAACTTTCAATTCCGTATTTGGAAGCCTATCTATAAGATTATTTATTCAGTTTTTCCTGGTCTTTATTTCTTTTTTCTGGCCCTCGAGACAGCAACAGATCCCGGAACGGGCCCCTTAGCCAGAAAGTTTGAAGACCTCTGATTTGAATAAAATTAGCCTGATGTAAATCAAATAAATCTGACTTGAATTTTTAAATCTACTATAATTTGTTGTTGTTTTAGTGCAGCAGGGCGATTTATTGAGAAGTGCCTACACTGCATGGCACTGTTACCATCAACGCGCGATGGGCTATTTTATATTTATTGTTTCTTATGGAAATTGCTGGTGCGGTGAAAATTGCTCATTCAGCGCACAAACTTATGCGTCCAAAGTTTTACGCTGGTCAACCCCTTGTCTAAGTAAAATACAAAATATCGCTTCGCGATAACTGTGTTGAACTGTGTACCGCCTGCGTGAGAAGCTCAAAGAAGCTTCGTTTCACTACCGCTCTTAAAGGATAGCAACCACTTTACATACAAATTTGATTCGAGGTGAACTCTTCTCCGAGTCAGTGAAAAGAGTGGTGACCTTCTCTTCGGACCCGCGCAAAGTGGTGAGCTTTCCTCCGGTGAACTTTAATGCCATGAGCTTATTTATCTCCGTTGAGCTTCTCTACGGGATATGATGTGAGAGGGCCTTAAACTAATTTTTGATTTTGAAGCTGATTTAAAAAACAAGCTGTGTGCCTGTCATATATTTGATTTCTCAAACATATAATTATCTAATATTGCCTCTTTTATATGATGAACACATATTTTATGTGTCTCTCGGCTTGGCACAAGCAATGTACACAGGGGCGCGTGGCAGAGCTATGACGATTACGCTCACAGTCTGTCAGAAAGTATCCAATGAAGTAACTCCGGTGTCGAGTAGGGCATGACATTTTACTTTGTTAAATATAAACAAAAATCATAAACTATCAAATGTGATGCTCATTTGCAAATTGAATTCACCGGCTTCTTCTCAAGGACAAACCTCAACAGCCAGGATATAAAAGATGATCCTGTATAAGGAAATGTCCACTTGGGTACGCGCTGTTCCAGGCCTGATTCAATCTGAGTACGAAGGTGCATAGAGATTAGACTAAACAATTTGGATCATTCTTTTATTCATGATTCTTCGCGTGCATCCCGGTGCTGAGTGTAAACAATGTTGGTTAGGAAAACAAGCGTTGTGATTGCAGCTCAGTGCTTCTATAACAGGTAGACTGAAGGGATTATCCTAAAACTGTTATTTTGAAAACACTTTTGCTTCGAGCTCAGTTGCGTCGTCATCATATATATTGTAAAACGTATTTCATAAACTATATTTTAACGATATGTATGGTGACGAGGTAGATATTTAGTGATTTTATGCACTGTAAATAATTACTTAGTTAAAAAGCACAACCACGATTTAACTTTTAATACTGCGACGCAAAGTTGTACCAATCACGGGTATTTTGGGCGACTTACCACACTCTGTGAGAATATTTTGATTCGGGTTATATGTGCGGGTATGGCATAAATGATGTTCAGTCGTATAAACACGATGTATATACGTTCTACTAGATTTTTTTTTACTGTTTAGTCGAATTTAAATAACAAAATTTCTTATTTCTGGTACCTGATAATAAAAGTGGTTTGTACAACCGATAAAGAAGTATGGAGTGTACCTACTAATTTCATAGCGGAAATAATGCCTATTTGCGACGAGATGTTATGGTGGCGCCACCTCGCGGGCGCCCTCCTGTGACGGAGCTGGTAGGATGCGAGCAGACGACGCGCTGTGTCAAAGCACAGAGTGGCTATGTTAGTTTATATCTATCCCGATTAAAACGGGTTGTTTATGAAAGAAAATGCCTGACATTTTTTGATTGATCTTTCTAATGAATAACAGCACCTCGAAGTTGCTCTGTATGTTAAAAACAGCTTTAAAATCTTCAAATACAAGCCTGGAGATTCACATTACAGCTTGCGCGTCGTGTGTTGGGGATATTGACAGCTTGTGACCCTTGTTTTTTCATATCTGTGGAGGCTGCTGTAGAAAAAGGTTTTGCACTAACCAGAGTGAATAACGTGCTGTCTTCTTACCCGTGCACGCGCGCACAGTTTAGTTGCAAAGCGCCGTACACTTGGTTCAGCTAAAGTCCCGTGATATTTCTTTTTACAAGTAACGACAACCCATACAAGTGGCAAAGAACATTCCGCTGCAACAAAATAGTAATTGAGTTCAGTATTCTGCTGTTTTCCCCAATTCGCTTTCTAAAACCTGCACTGTCAAGCAGTCGGCGCTTCAAAGAATGTCGTTACTTGCAGAAAGCTCTTATCTAGAAAATTTACTTTTAGCTAAATTCAGCTTGCCGATTACGACGCTGCAATCCGTGTGTGACTCGACAGTTGCTGATGAGCATATACTCGTCAGCCGCTGATGGTTAGCTCCTCCCGCATCGAATACTTGGCAAACATGTTTGTCACATCGCGACTTCTGGTCAAAAGAAAACAGAAATGTTTATAAATTCTTAAAAAGAAACTGAAGCGGTTTTGTATTTGAGGAAGAACACCAAAATCGTCGTAATTTGGCTTCCAGGATCATGAATATCTAGATTATTTTTCAATTTGGTGCACGGAGGCTGCAGTAAGTAATTTTTAAACTTGTGAGATTTGCCAGCTGAACTAAGGAGGAATAAATATACAAGTTGGACAGAGACAAGAAAATTGTTTCTGCTCCCCTTTAAATTGTCGGACGTGCCCCGTCAAACTCATGCGATTGAATAATTTGTTCTGTCCAATAATTACCAAGAATTGTTCTCATATTTAATATCGCTCACTGAGAAACGCATCAGGGATTACGCGCATTCGGTTACGCGATATTAAGTATAGAAAGGGTAGTAATTCATAACAGGCTTATGCCTCTTTTTTTTAGACACTGAATTGTCACCGACTTACTAGACTTTGGATTTCGATCGCGTGGGGGTCTGCAGGTATTTGGATCGACCGGGTGAATAAGCAGGAATTTATTTTTGGAACGCCCCCGGAAGACAGCTCCCGCTTTTTGCTGCCATTTACCTTAAAGCATTCTTTCTTTACTGGTTTTCAAGATTTAAAAAGGAATCAACTTGGAACTAATAGGAGACCAGCACTCACAAAACACATCAGAATCAACAGCAGTCATCAAGTCGCTTTCACTAGTGTGTTTACTAAACACGCTAGAGGTCCTCAAATTTCGTTTTCCTATTTTCAAATTGATGAGACATTCCTCTCTCTATTTCATTTTGTCCAAATCATAAAAAATACACCCTTTTTGCCGTGCTAGATGCTGTAGGGGGGTAAAGCGCGGGATGTTCTATTTTCATAATCCAGCTTTTTCTGCTGGGCTAGAGAAGAAAACACGGCCATCCCTGCGCTAAGGCACCTCAGCGCCAAAAGTGTTTGTTAGAACGAATACGCTTGCCACGGTTCCATGCTTTGGTAAAATATCCTACTACAAATATCACTTCCCCAAATAAACAGAACGCTGACACTTGTTTAACAATACTGCAGACCCTGGGATTGTCCAAGCGGAAAGGGTACATAGTCAATAAAGCAAACAACATACATCTGTATAAAAACTAAAATAGAAATTAAAACACACCGATCTGGGCAAAAGTGTAGAAATTGCAAACATGGCAAAAAAACCTTCGACCTAAAAAAAGCCTTAGCATAACATGTACATACCACAACAAAACCAGAAATATAAAGTATTGATGCATACCGCATTTAGAAAATAGATAACAATGCACAAGAAACCCTTGTGGCACGAAAATACACTTCAGAAAGGTGGCGTCATCTTGAAAAGCTGTGGAAGGTAATCTATTTCAATCATTATTCGTGTTGAGAAAAAAGAAAATTTCAATATATTGGTTTTCACAAAAATGGGCTAGACCAATTTTCAGTGTTTGGGAGTCTTGGATAGCGGATGGTTTCGAGGCTAATTTACAAAATAAAGCCAGTGAAAAAATCTTCAACCTGGTCATCTTTCTGCTCACGTGTAGAGGCTGAAGGCCTTCTAGGTTAGAATAGCTGACACGGAGTATCATCTACGGTACTTTCTGTAAATAAACCTTAATAATAGTGACTGAATTCTTTTCTAATTTAGCAACGTCACCATTCTGCTGTTGGTCGCATACTGTACAACTGTACTCGAGAACAAAGAAAACGACGGTTCTGTAGGTCAGGAGCTTGTTCTGTCGGATGAACAAATTATATTTACATGTTTCGACCATTTCAGATTACCTGTAATAGTTAACCATATGCATTTGAACTCCGAAACTTTGTTAATTAAGTTAGTTCCTATGTGATATAAACGGTGCATGGATTTTTATTTGTTATCCGAGGGTAAACAGCTATACCGTAGTTAATCACCATGTCTTATTTATCACGCCATTCAGCTACTTTATTTAACCTGCAGTTAAGTGTTACTTGATCTACATTTGAAATTTCCGAAAAAATAACACACTCAGTCGTGAACGATCGCAGTGAAACATCGTAGTGAAATACGCTTTGCCGCGCGGCACCCAAAACAGTGCATGAAGCGAGCTGACGAGTCGATCGGATCCAGGATCTGCGCGGTCTGTCCCAGTCTGTCCTACTCGTGATTTCACAAACGATGATGATGATAGCTAGAGAAGCACCCCCTGTATTCTGCGCACACCACCAATAGCCCAAACAACATAAAATATATGATCAAGTTAGCGGTCCAAACCAGTTCGAACCGGTTTGAACCGTTATTTTTGCTCCCCGAATTGAACCGGAACTGAACCAAAAGCCGTGAACCCGAACCCGAACCGAACGGATACAAATTTCGGTTCGACGCTTTCTATAAAATACGGAAACGTGTGAGAAAATGATAGCGATAGAGAAGAAGTATTGGAAATAAAAAAGTACCTTTAGATATGAATGTGTAGTGTTAATAACTTAATACACACATATTTCTTTAAAATGTGTCAAGAAATATGTTACCGAGCATTTCAAAAGTTCGGGCAAGAGAAGATATTATATTAGGTATATAACTTATATTCGCTGAAAAGTATAAACACATTAAGACTATTCACTGAAACTTATGAGCAGTTATTGCATACAAAGGTTTTCACGGGTAAAATATATACTTTTGACGTGTTTGCACATTCGACAGGGTAAAAGTGCAAAGGAAGCGCTGAAGTGGCCCCATGATTTTTTTTTCATAAATGTCACGAAATAGACAATGAGAAAAAAAATGCAGTCCTTTTTGCTTCAGCAACACAGACTATACGTTTAGTGCAAACGTTTAAACTCTAGACAGTTCAATGCAAAGATTAAAAGCAACATATTTTGAACTATTTGAAATGATATAATGAAGGTCTAAAATATTAAACAACCACTCATGGCTCAAAATAAATATGTGTTTTGGAATAACAGTCACAAACTCCTCGAATAAATCTCAGATGCTCTTAACCAAGATGAGCTACTAATACGGATGCGAAAAGCAAGTAAAAGTATACACAGCCATGATCTATTCTGGCCAACTAGTAAAACGCAGAGATAAGGTATACCACTTGTTCAGAAAATTTTCGTTCACGCATTAAAAATACGCCCAAAATCCCATATCAGTAAAGGCGCTAAAACAAGCACTTGCTTCTCTTTCGCTCAATAGACATGGAAGGAAAATTGTATTGAAAAACAGTGATCAGGTTTGGTTTCAGTCGGTGAAAAACAAGTTGCAACTTTTGTATCCGCCTGTTGCTGTTATTTATTGTTGCACTTTGTTGCAGGGAGTAAAATCAGCAATCGCCCGAAAGAGCTATCAACGTTATCAGCCTACTTCAACATCCCCGAGTGACCTATGCATAAGTTCACATTTTCACGAATATGGTGAGCAACAAACGCGGTGGGTTAAAACCCCGTGTGACACCCAATGGAGGACGCTACAGAGATGACTTTACATAGCCGTATTTTTCAAAATTGCTACGATCATGCAAGTAGTTTTCTGACCAGTTACAAAAGCTAGCAGAGACAATGAATTGCAACTTTTTCTCTTTTAAACAAAAGAAAAATGGCAGACCAGGTAAGGCGCTTTGTTATAATCAATGTAAGATGCGTGAACTTGTGGTTTCGGCGGTTGTATGGATCCCACAAATTCCATAATCGCAAATAAATATGTTGCTAGATTCCGACCAGGCATACATTCATGTTGTTACATGCTTATGCACAGGGAAAACGTAGCGTAAGAAAGAAGGACCTGTCTTATTATACTTTAACAACCAAATAAATCAGTGAAATTAAACGATAATTGCCGAAAGATAGTGGGGAACCAGCTCTTTTACGCGCATTACGAGCATTTTTAGAGAAAACTTCTAATACCGTAGTTACACGAGCGCTTGCAACGATCATTGAACCAACGATTTTTGGCATCTCCCAACTGTCATAGAGCTCAAACAACTTTACTAGAATATTCAGTTGGAAAGCTGCCATAGGAGTCTGGTTTAAAAAAATAATGATTCCGATCAGTACTTGAGAAAAAACTAAAGCGCGATCGCAACACGGCCATTTCTCCGCCGCGGCAACTCCGGGAACTGCGAATCCCGGACAAAAGCTCACCGGACAAAAGCTCACCGGACAGAAGCTCACCGGACAAAAGCTCACCGGACAAAAGCTCACCCATTTTTTCACAGACCCGGACAAAAGCTCACCCATTTTTTTCACAGACCCGGACAAAAGCTCACCACGAGAAAATTTCATGTTGGTCTTAACACGAGTGCGGACAACTTAGGTGCATGCGTGCGACACAAAAAGGCAACGATAAATTAAATCTGACAGGCGCATGGTTTGTTGATTTTAATAGAAACAAGTTTATTTATCGATTGGTTAGAAGCGAATGCAGTCCCCTACTAGCTCCAGCAGTCTTGGTAGATCTCGATGTATATGCAAGCCCTCGCAAATATTTCTAAGACGACTCTGCAGGCGCAGAGTGGTTTTTCGCACCCGCTTTACTGTGGGCTCACCTCTCCGGGCTTGTGTCAGTGCCGTGGCAACGAGCGCCTGATTTTGCTGTAGGCATTCAATCAGCCTCAAGACGCTTGGATGGGCGTGGCCGACGAGCTTCTGGAACCCGGTACTCCATCCTTCGCAGGTGTTGTTCATCCGGTCTTTATCTTGAAGAGTGGCGTCGTACATATTCCACCGTACCGGGGAAACTCCGGTCGTCATCGGCGCAGAGTCAGGCGAAGGGAAGAATTCGCTCTGGGTGCCGCCGCAGATGGAATAGAAGCATAACGGAAGCGGCCGTTGACATACGTGCAATCAAAATAGTCCAGCAGGTAGCCGATGTCACCGGTAGACTTTTCCCTGGTGGTTAGTTCTTGTGGAACAAGCTGTGGTGGAAGGAACGCGAGCCAATCTAAAATCCCGCACAGTTTCCTAAATTGGTCATCTGTCTTGTACTTTTCCAAAAGGCCCAACTCCCGTTCTTTCAAAGTATTTTTAAAAATTCGCAACTCATTGGTGGATGGGGTACAAGTTCTCCTAAAAATGGTCCAATGTCCATCGCGTCCGCACTTTATTCAAGCCCGTGTTTCGCCCGGGTAGCAAAAAAAAAAAATCGAGGTGAGCTTTTGTCCGGGTTTGTCAAAAAAACGGGTGAGCTTTTGTCCGGGTCTGTCAAAAAACGGGTGAGCTTTTGTCCGGTGAGCTTTTGTCCGGTGAGCTTCTGTCCGGTGAGCTTTTGTCCGGTGAGCTTTTGTCCGGTTACCGGGAAGTGCAAGGCTGCTCCACGTGTTAGTTCAGGTCGAGTCTTACAAAGGTCGGTGGCGCAATCTCTCAGGGCCATCTCGCGGTAGCTAGAGTGACTGCATGTTAATCATATCGTTTAACACCTAACTGTGGAACAGAAAAACAACAAAAAACCTTTTAGTCGGAGGAACAGACACAAAAGTGAACATCTCAAAGCTACCACCAGGTCGCCTCCGCTCTAGCTACCACCAGCGCGGCTGAGCACTTACAATACTTTGACTGTTTTTTGCCAGAGTATCGAATTCGATGCGGCCGCTCTTACTGTTCAAATAAAGCTTTGATCAGCTATTTTGGTGTCGAAACGTATAGAGCGGAAGGGGTTTCAAGGCTGCCCACCACCCTCGCAAAAGGGGACGCGCCGCGAATTACCACCGAAGATATAGGACACGCCCAACTCGGGACGCGCTACCTCAGCCGTGCGACATGGTTGTATAAAAATTGTCAATTGTGCCGCAAAGCCCTGTAAACTAAACTTTATGAAATCATCACGCTCCTGCCAATTTGTAATCTCCAATGAAATTTTCTAAAGAAAGATCTTTTTTTTCTGTTTTTTGAACTCAAACATCTGCTTTTAAATGCTCATGGTCATCACAGTAAAGAAGAAAAAAAGATTGAGCCGCCATCTTGGCGTTTCGAGTCTGTGAAGTTTCGGCGTTCCGGAACTCAGAGAAGATGCTTTGACTTTTGGCAGTAGCTATACTACGAGTTTCATAATTTAACTTGTCGCTAAAAGGTGGCGCTTTTACCCTATTTGGTTTGGTGTCGGTGGACGCCAGAGGTCATGGTGTTAAGGGTCAGTTTCCCAACTGACTGTTTTAGGAATGTTGAGGTCAGCTGAGTTGGCGGGTGTTACATGGTACATAGGCCTTAAACCCCGCCTTTCCACTCCAGTCGAAATTGAAACGAATCGAAAACTGATGTCACATTACCTTCGTTAAAAAAGCGATAGATATTAATTATGAGCTGACTTTTGATTCGTTTTAAACTAAACGTTCAACACAATATAATGACAACGAAAAACAAAGAATAACTGGAGAAACTGAAACGGTTATTGGGGCGAACTTGTGCCCAAAAAATAAAAGGGAACAGAAGATAACAGGAGAGCGTCGCGGGCCTCGAAGGCGGCGAACCAGCAGGATCGAACGCTGAGGCGAAACTGACTCCAGCTTGCCACGCGGAGCCGCTTTTGTGCACACGTGGGCTTCTGGAGGATTCGGCGTAGAAGGTTTGATGCATAGAACATTCTAACCTCGAATCAGGAAGACGGTTCTCGAATTTACCAAAGATCACATTACAGTGTCAACAAAAATGTGTAGCGCGGCCAGGAATCAAACCCTGGCCTTCTGCGTGGAAGACAAGCGCGATAACAGTTGGGCCACGGGCGCGCTGCCGATTTTGTCAGCTGCGCTCGCGGCAATATAACGAACTTTCTTTATTTTTAGAGTAAAAAGAAAACAATAATCATAACGTTTCACACGAATTCAAGCAAGAGAGACACAACAAAAGTCTTATCGGCACCGACATCACAATGACACAGCCATAGAGTTATTATAATGTACGATAGAGGTTCAACTGGCGCTAGTGTCTATGCGACTTCCGTGACGCAAATTGAAGCAGACAGCAACCAGCCTACTTTTGCGGTGTTCTCGTGTATTCCTACGGGAAAACGCGCATGCATTTGTCTCTTCGCCAGAAAACAACACAGAACACTTTGGTTATTTGGGTTGTACCGAAAAGATTCTATTTTGATTGACATTGTAGAGGTATAATTGATTTAGTTAGCGTATTTTTCTTCATAAGTGAACGATGTTTAACTTCGCTACATTTCAGTACAAAACATGTGTTCAGCAGCAGGTGTGTAAAAACAAGCCACGATTCAAAGCAAAATCACGATCGAAAGGAATATACAGTGTGTTGAAGGTTCGGCAGCATTCCGGTGACGCTTATATATTGCTAATATTCCAGTCCTGTCACTATATGAAATTGACCCCGTCGTGCATAAGCGTATTAAAACATTCAAAAGGTAAACAATAAAGTGCGTGGGCTATGAAAGGTGTCTCGTCGTATCGTTTTCTCTTCCGGGCAGCTTTTATCGGGCACTTGTTCTCAAAGCTTCCGAGCGTGGGGGTGATACTTTGAACGTAGAACAAGCACCTTCGCACAGAGCAGAAAGAATGAAGCAGTACTTATTTACTTATTTAAAATCGGAATAGATTACGTGGCCTTCATTTTATTTTTGATCGCACATTCCCGGGTAGTTACTGATCTTGTGTTACTGCGTAGTTCTTGCCGTCTCCCTTCATTTTCAGATGTCCTTCGTTCGTTTGGCACGTATATTCCTCAGGCTGAAACGCGCCGACGTCATGTTCGCGCAAACAGCGTCCGAGAGTGCACACAAATACACGTACGAAGCCGTTTTAGCACCGTTTTTAATGCGATGAATTCGAATAAAAAACGCCGTAACTGACCAATTATTTTGTCGGCCTGACTGAGAAATGTTCCATGCTACCTAGCACGTGCAAATTATTCGGGATATTTGGCCTTATGACCAAACGCAGGAGAAAATACACACACTTTTTCCAATAGAAATGCATTACGGGAAGTCAATTTTCGACTGATTGCTGTCTGCTTCGATTTGGGTCAGCACACTAACGCCAGTTGAACCTCTAGCGTACATTATAAGAACGCTATGGACATAGCTCGCCGAGCTTGGGCTTCCGCGACGTGTTGTAATCGTTTTAAAACGATCTCGTCCCGAGTCATACCTCTTCCGAGAATATGTACTTCTGCGATACTTTTTAAATACCTCCCTTAATCTTTCACAAGAGTAAGTGCTTTTCTGGCGCTGGCCATCGGCGTAACGCGGCGGGTGCCGCCATTTTTAGCACTTTTGAGGCGAGCCCGCATCTCTTAACTGCGGTAGGCCAGCTCAGTTAAACTCAATGATCGCTCGCGGCTTAATTTGTTCGTTTGTTTCTTTTATTTTTGACACAATTGTCAAGGGGGTTGGGACGAAACGCGAATACAATCACCTGACTGGGTCCCAGCCCCTGTAACAGCACTCAACAGCAGGGCACAAATCGAGATAGAGAAATAAAATGAAAATGAAAAGCCTGCTCGCAGCACAAGTCAAGAAAGAAATGATTTGGCTAGCTAAAAACTCTTCAGCTTAAAAAAGAACAAAAACCAAAAGTACTGATTAATAACACAACTCACTAGGTATGTACACAAGCAACATTAAAATATTCCCTTAGGTATTTTTTGAAATGAAACGTCGAAGTGATTTCCTGGGCCATCTCATACACGCAATAATGTTTGTTTAGGATATCTGTAATCTGGTAGGATAATTTTTGAGTATCATAATTAGTTCTAATTTTGGTTTTGGAAACTGCTAGTGCCTCCGGTTGTAATTTGTTTGCCTGGGTAGGTACGTCTTGTGAAATATGTCAGAATCAATGTTAATTTGTGTATGAAATGAAATCGCCACCTTTAGACAAAAAAGCTAATCTACCTTAAGTATTTTATGTTTATTGAAACTATAGGAAGTTGATTGAAACCGGGGCAAGTTATAAATTAGCTGAACCGCGCGTTTTTGTAATTTAAGTAATTGCTTAATATTATTTCGAGTGGTTGTCCCTCACACCAATAAACAGTTATAAAGCCTCGAATGAATCATAGATGTATAGATTTGTCGTTTCAACCAGTTTGGAAGAAGCTGTCTGCATCTTAAAAGTAAACCATGTGACACCGGCCGATCGCAATTGAGTTGACTGTCGTTGGCTTAATGACTATTAAGAGCCCTTGTGCAGAGTGTCGAACCGAAATTTTTTTTGTTCGGTTCAGGTTCGGGTTCACGGATTTCGGTTCAGCTCCGGTTCAGTTCCGGGGAGCGAAAAATAACGGTTCGAACCGGTTTGAACCGGTTCAAACCGGTTTGAACCGCTAAACTGAGAATATAATTTCCGCGTTCCTTTGGCAATAGGCACTTTTTCAAGAGTGAAACGAGTAACTATATAGCATTTTAGCATTTGTTGAGCCCACTTTCTTTTTTTCAGCTACCAAAAATGAATTCAGTTGCTTAATTTCGATGAAACAGTAAATGAAAAGTTAGATTAAGATATATGACAACATCTATTTTTTTCACCTCAGTCGCACATATTTTACCTAAATCTAAAGGTTATCAGTCTGGTGGGTCGTCTAAAATGCGCGTAATTAGCAAACCTTTGCGTCGCAATATTAAGGTGTAATACAACATGATTAGCTACCACCAGCTCGCCTGCACTCTCACCGTCTTTTCACTAAAAGCTTAAAAAGTGTTGCAATAGTAACGTTCGCATTCCCCGCGAGGTGCAGCATTTACATTGGTCAAGTTTAAACGATGGGCAGGGAATGGGGGATTGTCTTCCAAGAGAAAATAGTCCCGATATATTTCTTCTGCCATCTGCTTAATAAATGGTTTTGTAATCTGAAACTTTGTATACATGTTAACTTGCACCTGCTACACTCTAAAAAAAAGGGTATCACGTTACACCCTTTTGTCCCATATAATACACCCCCAAACTTCAATTTGACGTGCAGCGCCCTACAGTCGAACAGACGGCCCCAAATTTTACGAGGGGCTTGATAACGGTGCGATATAACTTGTTAAATAGCTAAATTACGCATCAAAGTCCACCGAAAGAAAACACTGAGGTTTTGCAGTCGGGCCAAGAAAACCCGATTATTTTTGTTTGTAATCAGTAACACGTACATTAGCTATTTTAATAAGTTGTAGCAGCATGGCTATCAAGTCCCTCGTAAAATTTGGGGCCGTCTGTTCGACTATAGGGCGCTGTACGTCAAATTGAAGTTTGGGGGTGTATTATATGGGACAGAGGGTGTAATAATACACCCTTTTGTTCTGAGAGTGTACACAATATAACAACGTAAACAGACGATCTCAGAAAGCTCCGCAGGGCCCCTTTAAAGTGAAACGGAGTATTTTGTTGAGAACATCACATTTCAACAGAAAACTGAACTGTTTAGCATGGTTTGCACGTGACATCATCGCACTATAGACCTTTTCTTTAACGGCGCCGCCATCTTGAGAATTGCGGCGCCGACGACGCTGTCTAGCGGCTTAGAAAAAGAAATACCGGCTAGTTCTGGCAGCACAGCTATCTGGGTAGGCAACGGTGTGGGTATGGGGGGAACTTGGCTAGACTTGGCTATAGTGGGCTGCAATAACTTGGTTGGAACTTGTCCGGTTGAATCCAGCTGGCTACTCACAGGCCATCACCTTGCCTCCTCGAGAAAACGAGGACGAAGACGGTGGGGTGTTTTGATTGAGTTTCCACGGCGAAGTATATATGAGCAGTTTAATGTAGTCTATGCAGGTAAGCTCTCGGCATTCGATAGCTCCATCTTGAGTGGTGGCATGTAGACTTTTTCATACCTTTCACATACCATGGGGCTTGCAGTGATAACCTAATTGGACCACCTGCAACGGGAAATAAAATCGGTCCTCTTGTCGTAGACGAAGTGGTCGTGAGCTTAAACGTGACGTTGAGTCTGATACGAATCTCTCGCGATTCAAGCTCGCAATCGACTGACTTCATAAATAAGGATTCTTGGGGAAAATGCGAAGCTCGGTAACATTGCAGCCACACTCGCGCTGCAGCTTCTTGTGCTCATGGCAAACTTTCTGCTATTGTTCTTATGCTTTTTTAAATTATTTATTCATCCAACGACCACGCAGTGTTAGCCAGACAACCTTAGATTTTCGGAAATTGCAGCACGGTAAAAAGAAGCACTCGGAACTAACTGATGCACGACGCCCGTTTTTAAGCCTTTTTGCCCATACCCTTGGCGGTTGCATACCCTGTGTCAGCGGGCAATCCAAAAATGCACCAGGTCGAGGGTACGTCAGGTACTGGCTGGTTTGAGGTTATGCGAAAAAGGTCTATATGCGAGTGGTCAGAGATTTCTTTTTGCTGAGAAAATCCAATCCCGAGGCGAAAAATGCACACTGCAGAAGGTTCGCGCTCAGTGCAACGCATTTATTCAGAAACAAAAATTATTCTTGCTTGGTGCAGCGTCGTGAGGGACGGCGCGAGCGTCTGGCACCCTGAAAACGCAATTTCTGGCAGGAGTGAGTTCGCAAACGAAGTAGTTTTGCAGGATCACGCTGTCTGCTCTGTGCTGAAGATGCGGAACAGACGAACCTTTACAACACAATAAGTTCTTAACCCCCCCCCCTTTTTTTTTTCATTTGACGATGCTCTTTTAGAGAATACTTTTTACGCTGTGGCTAGCGTTACGTCCGGACGGAGCACTGGAAACGCGTATACCTAACCCTCCCCCCCCGCCCTCCTCCTCTCTCCCCCGTGAACCTAGGGAAGGCGGAGATTTGGACGTAACTTGGGTTACGTCGGACGTAACGCTAGACACTTCGTACTTTTCGCTTATTCCTGAGGGACTCCCTCCTTTGTTTGGGGGTGCCAATTCGACAATTATATTTCTGTCATTTGTTAGCAGTAATGCTCCGAGAATTCGAGCGGCTGCTGACTTTCGGCTGTCCCTCAAAGGCCACTAGAATCTTTCTTTTCAGCTATCCCTGCCGTACACACTTGTAGTTCTATTTATCGTCAGATTAATAAGCTATATTCAGTCTTTTCAATGCTTCTATTCTCGGGGACAACTTTCTCAGACAGTTCAGCAACAACGAAAACATGTTTGAGTGCCTCAATGATGTGTACATGTAAAATAGTTCATGCAACGATTTTTTCACTTTCAGTGAATACCGCTAAGAGGTAATCCCTGACGTTGATAGCTTGCAAAAACACCCATTAGTTTTCCTCTCTGCTCAATGGCAGACGCAGAAAAAAGAAAAAAAAAGAAACAGCTTTCCCCTCCTCAACTCGCTATTAGAACAGGCGGCAATGTGATCTGACGCTAATTGTATACCGCCAGTGTTCATCATAGTCATGCGCTAGGGTTGGCAAAGAATAAAGCATGGGTTGAGATTTAGGCTTTATTAGAGTTCGGCTATTCTCATCTTTGATTGAACACGAGCCAACACGAATGTTTGGCGATGCTGATTGCCAAGAACCCGAGCACTCGGCTCAGGCTCATGACAACCGAGTACGTCACGGTGTCGCATGACTCGCGGTGAAAAGTCGTGATGGCTAATGCCCCTGAATAAAAAAGGTAGCGACATCTCCCTCCTCCTTTGATGCGCACACCTTTTATCTTTATGTTTTGCTTTTTACACCCGCGCGTCGACTGTAGCGCCGCCTGTTTTGGCCCAAGATAGCACACGGCCTTCCTATACTTGAGTCAGAGCGCAGTCAAAGGCTGAAAGACACGCAAATACATACACACAGGCTAAAAGCGCACTGTCACTGTCTACCAGCCTCGAAAGATGTGCTCAAAGAAAGACGATGAAAGCCGTGACGTTGCACAGTCGGCATTATTTGATTGGCGACATGAGCTCATAGCATGCACTGCGCTCCGACTGCATAGGCATTCCTTCTCCCTCCTCCTCTGACGCGCACACCTTTTATCTTTATGTTTCGCTTTTTTACACCCTCGCGTCGACGGTAGCGCCGCCTGGTTTGGCCCAAGATAGCAGGCGTCATTCTTCAAAGGATGTCGCTACTTTTCTGTATAAATGGGCTTTAGTGATGGCATGTGACGTCACGGTGTCAACAACGCTAATACATCTATATTCCGTTGCAACTCAAGAAGGTAGGGCGAGGGAAAAGAAGGCCGGGGAGGAAGAAGCAAACGAAACGTTGGAGAAGAGAGGGGAAAATTGACGTTCTGAATTTAACTCGACCTGGACGCGGTGAGTAATGCGACTACGCCACGGGGCCACGTGACGTGACATTATTTTGACAGCATGTCTTGAAACCATGACGTCACGTGACCACGTGACACACGATTCATCGTGTAGTGCCAATACAAAAGTGCCATGAAAACCCACAATTTCTTATACACTTGCACTTCGGTTTATGACAATTTGATCACTACATAGAAATGCAGCTGCCAATTTTTACTTCTCCAACACTCATTTTGTAATAAAAAAAATTACCGTGAACCGTTTTGAACCGGTTACCGTTATATTTTTTTCCGGTTCAGTTCCGGTTCAGTTCCAAGATGGCGGCGAAGATTTCGGTTCGGTTCAGTTCCGGTTCGGCTAAAAATAACGGTTTTGTTCCGGTTTTCGGTTCGGTTCGGTTCCGGTTCGACACTCTGCCCTTGTGTAATCAGGGTATAAAACAAATATACCCTCGTCTTTCAGAGACTTATTCAAAATAAAGGTTAAAACGGTATCTAAGATCTCGACGCAAATAGTAGGTTCATATGAAGGAACTACGTCAGCACCAGCCGATTTGTTTCGCGGTAATGCGGAATCGGTGCCGGAACGACGTCATTGCTTAGCTCGGGAATTGATAAGTACTGGATTTCCTGGTCACGTAGCGTGGAGTATCGACTTGCCACGGAGCTAACTAGTTTTTTTTGTTGTTTTTTGCCCACATTTTTGCGAAAAACGAAAGCAATATCTGTAGCACGGTCGCGCAATGCGTGTGGAATGATGCCGTCACGTACCTGAGGACGGAGGTGCAACGTGGTTAATTATCATAGCCCTCGTGGTTGGCGTCGTGGAGGCCACTGACGACTGCAACCAGTGCTTGGTGGTCCGCGAAGTGGATAAGCGCGGTGAAAGTTTCTAAAATCATCCAAGATTACGTGTAGCAACTGGATACTGCAAAAATACAAGATTTCGCATGACGCGAGTTATGTTTGAAAACAAGTCTTCCAAGCAGACGGCATAAAAAAAAAAGTCCCCCTTTTTGCTCTCATCGCGTGGTACTGCGGCCAGCGGGAAGTCTCGACTTCTCTCTTTTCGCTGCAAGAGGAGAGGAGAGAGAAAGTGTTCTTCCATTCTTCTTGCGCTGGTGTGTGACGACAAAGTACGAGGACAAAATGTCTGCAAAGTTTCGCCCATAGAGCTATCGCTTTAATATGGACAAACCCGCAACAGCGTCACTAGCAGACGTCGGTAGGACTCGGTGGTTTATTCAGAACTTCAAGCAAAACTCTAAGAAATAAAGCATACATTTTTACACACCTTGTCAGATATAATCAGTCTTGTACACGTTACTAAAAAAAGTAATCGATTACAATTACTATTACTCTTGGCTAAAAAGTATTCGATTAGATTACTTGATTACTCGACAGCAAAAGTAATTGGACATTACTTTAAGAAGTAACCGTTACTTTTCCGATTACTTTATTGTGTGAAGACTTACATCTTTAGCGCTCATAACAATGAACTACTTCCAACCTATATTTCACATTTTCACAAGTATTGAAGAAGAAAAAACGGGTTCCCTCTTCGTGGTCGTTGCACCTTCTTGGAATCTCTGGTTCCAAATAAAAGGTATTTTGTTTTCTTGCTTTATATATTTTCTTGTACTGGCAACCAAGAGGCCCTTACTCTCTTTCGCACACACACGCGCTTCTCGAGATATTATTCACATGTGGATGAACTCGCATGTTATACAAAAGAGCAGCAGCTCCAGGATTTGTAACGGATCATGCGTAGTATCCATTAGCGGAAGAGATCGCCCCGACCACTTCTCAACTCGAAACCTTGCTTGTCACAAAGACCACGTAGGGGAAATACGGGATCTTGACGTGTATTTGAACTGGCTTTGTTATATTTTGCATCCGCTTTAGATATTCTTGGGTTCTGGTTCTCCTACGGGCTGCGAGTAGGTACCGTAAGCAGGATTTGTTTTTATTTATTTCTGTGTGTGTGTGCGTGAGGGGGCTAGTTTGAACGAAGGACTTACAAAGCTACATTCTGCTTCCTCAAACTTCGCCCTGAATGGCCTTTGTCACGCACTGGGGCTTCCCTGGGGCTTCCCACTCCCAGTCCCAGCTCGAAAAAAAAACGGACATTCCACAGAAACTGTACATACAAAGGGGTTGACCTCGTTTCCTACAGCTCCGCAAAAATCTTTCTTTTTCTCGTTCGAAAAAAGATGCACATTTTATTTTTGTCATTTCAGAAAAAAAAAAAGGTGTGTGCGGGGGGGGGGGGGGGGGGTCCCGTGGAAAATTAGTAACGGTTAGAAGTAATTTTTATTACTTCAAAAAGTAATCAGATTACTCTTGTGATTACTGCCTAATAAAAGTAATCAACTGATTACAAAATTACTCCAAAAAGTAATCGATTACAAGTAATTTGATTACTTGTAATGCGTGCGGTACACGTCTGCATGTAATGCTTCCCAAAACTTCAGTTCAAGGTACAGCGCACAGACATCCAACGGATGGTACCAAATTTCACGAGCGGTTAGATAGCCGAGCTGTAAAAGTTATTAAAATAGTTAATGTGCGTGTAACTGATTGCAAAAAATAGGATTTGTATGGTTTTACTGCAAACATCAGTTTTTTTTTGTTTTTGGTGGTCCTTGATACGTGTTTTAGCTATTTTAGTATGTCATACCGTACCATTATCAACCCCTATAAATGTTAGGGTCGTTAGTTCGACGTCAGTTCGATGTACGTCAAACTGAACTTTTAGGATGTATTATATAGTGAAAAAGGATGTAAGTCTTTGTTTCTTGTGTTTTTTAGGTGAAGGCTTTTCTTTCTGTAGCTTTCTTTATTCAAATAATGTTTTTTGTCGTTTTGGAGTTTTCGCGTATTTTGTTTGAATATTAATTAATGTTTTGAGTTTTTTATTCGGGTTACTTGGTGGTCTCGACATAGTGCGCTCGAATGAGAGGCAGTTAAAGTAGTGGTTAGTTAGACCTTATTTCTTGACCCGAGTTAACATTTTTTGTAGCTGCTGTGACAATATCGGTTCATATTTCTGTCTACATTTGATTAAACGATTCGATGACTGACAAATGTTTGTTTGAAAGATATTGAAACAATTTCAAGTATATTTCCTTTTGAGCAAATAAAAAAGCAATTGGTCGCCGGACACGTCCTCCCACAGTGATTCATTATGTTACAAGCTACCTAAAAAGACAAATGCCAGAATGGAACCGGCACGGGTTGTCTGCTATAGGTCCAAGAAATCTAAACTCGTTACAATTTGGAAGGACCGGATCAAATAAGTTGTCATCTTAGTTGACAAAAAACGCTACTCTAAAATAATTTAAAGTGCAATGTGTCCAATGATAAATTACAGTTTTTTTGTTTGGTTTGTTTTTTTCATCTCAAAAACAAACTACGCATTGCCGAACGCGCATGATCCGCCCATATATTCAGTGCAAGCGGTCCAAACCAGGTGCCAAACTTTCACAACTAACGGCTACATCATGTTATAAGTAGGCCGTATACTTTCCGGACTTTATTGATGTCAAAAATAGGCTGATGTTTTTGGTGTTTTTTATTTTAAATTAGCGGTGCATTTCGGTGAATTGTATCGGCGGAAAAATCGTGAATCGAACAAACACTGAAGACGAGAAAGTGTTATAACATTTATTTACATCAGATAGGCAATGTTCTTCACATTTCACTATTGTAACACATGCATGAATACATTCAGGACGCAACCGACGCTACGAGCTGATGGGATCAATCAGATAGTGTTGAAAGCGGACCATCGTTATGTTTGTCATGCTTGAATGTGCTGCTTGATTTGTCCCATTGGGTGGTAGCGTTGGGCGCGTCTGGAATTAACACTGACAGCCCAAAGGTCGTATTTTTTTTTCTTGTCTAAAACGATACAAGTTGTAGTCATAGCCATACAGTAAGAGAAATACCACGATTCCGAGTGAGAACATCAAACGCGTCAAAATATCCATCGAGTCAAAATATTCATTCGTGGATGTTTCGTCTCAATGGATTTTTTCACTCGGATGGATGCTCTGACTCGATAGATGTGTTGACTCCATGGATGTTTAGACCCGAATGAATATTCTGACTTGATGAATGTTTTGACTCAATCGATGTTTTAGACTCGGATGGCTGTCATGGATACTTTGACCAGAGGTCGGCATTTTAGGTCGCCCTCACTCACCCTCACCCTCACAGCCACACTCACCTAAGCCCCTCACTCACCCTCACCCTCACAGCTACACTCACCTTCAGCCCCTCACTCACCCTCATCCTCACAGTCACACTCACCTTCAGCCCTTCACTCACCCTCACTGAACCTCACGGCCCTCACGCACCCTCACGCCCCTCACGCACTCACCGCCCTCACGCCCTCACGCACTCACCGCCCTCACGCCCCTCACGCACTCACCGCCCTCACGCCCTCATGCCCTCACGCACTCATGGCCCTCACGCCACTCAGGCCCGCTTCAGACGGGGCAATTTCGCCCAGAAACTTGACGTCGCAACACCAGCAACACGGGCCGCCCGCGTTCACACGCAGCAACCAATTGCTGCAATTTGCCATCATCATCATGAAATTTTATTTTTCTTGCACTATTTAGACACACAATTACGCGCTATAAACGTGTTTTTATGCATTTAAATCTCGTTGAGAATACTAATGCATCTTTTCTGAAACAGTTTATTTCCAAAAACGATCAATTTCAAACCAGAACCAAGTCTTTTGTTGTCATCATCACCGGCACGAGGTATCACGTGAAAATATCGCGTCCCTGATTGGATGCAGCCGCTTCAAACGTCTTCGAATTGCTCCGAGTTGCTCGCTTGTTTCGAGCCGGACCCGATCTCAGCAATTCGTGTCGATCTAGGGAAAGCTAGGGAACAACCCGCCAGCAACACCAAAATTGCTGAGAAAGTTGCTCCGTCTGAAGGGGGCCTCACGCACTCACCGCCCTCACGCCCCTCACGCACTCATGGCCCTCACACCCCTCACGCACTCACGGCCCTCACGCCCTCACGCCCCTCACGCACTCATGCCACTCACACACTCACCGCCCTCACGCCCCTCACGCACTCATGGCCCTCACACCCCTCACGCACTCACCGCCCTCATACCCCTCACGCACTCATGGCCCTCACGCCACTCACCGCCCTCACGCCCCTCACGCACTCATGGCCCTCACACCCCTCACGCACTCACAGCCCTCACGGTCCTCACAGCCCTCACGGCCCTCACTCACCCTCACACTCATGAATTTTCCTGGTTCAGAAACTCACTCACCCTCACCTGAGCTGAGTGGGCATGGAAGATTCGCAGCGATGAGGTGGCTCATGTTTTTCGTCTTGCCGCAGCTCCTGAACGTGTCAGCGCGTGCGTCCCCATCCAGCTGGCGGCACGATGACAGCGCAGCTTTGCTCCGGTTTCCGGGCCGCGAGCTACCATCTGCCACGCGCTCGTCGACTACAGTGTTGCCTCCTGGAATCAAGATCACAGAGGACCTCGCTCGTGCTATGCCATCCACAGTGACATCAACGGCAGCGCCTTCAAAGCGACTCCCCGGCTGCAGCGCGCCAGTGGGCATGGAAGATTCGCAGCGATGAGGTGGCTCATGTTTTTCGTCTTGCCGCAGCTCCTGAACGTGTCAGCGCGTGCGTCCCCATCCAGCTGGCGGCACGATGACAGCGCAGCTTTGCTCCGGTTTCCGGGCCGCGAGCTACCATCTGCCACGCGCTCGTCGACTACAGTGTTGCCTCCTGGAATCAAGATCACAGAGGACCTCGCTCGTGCTATGCCATCCACAGTGACATCAACGGCAGCGCCTTCAAAGCGACTCCCCGGCTGCAGCGCGCCAGTGGGCATGGAAGATTCGCAGCGATGAGGTGGCTCATGTTTTTCGTCTTGCCGCAGGTTAGTAGTCGTACACCTTGCCACTGTTTTAAGTCAAATTATGTTTGCCTAGTAGTGCTTCCATGCCCCGGAGCTTGTATTGAATTTTTTAGAGAGTGTATTGAATCTTTTAGAGCTTTGTTGCTTTTGATGTCTGGGGATGTAGAGAAGAACCCAGGCCCTATGAGCAAGCAACAAGAGGATGAATTCCTTGCGCTTGTGCAAACAGTCGCGAAGCTCCAGAGTAGCCTTGCTCTGCTGCAACAGGAGGTAAACCTACTAACACAGAAAAATATCGAAAGCGAAAAATCTGCTTCCGCTCTAGAAGAACGGGTTAACAACCTAACAACTGAACTCGACCTACTAAAGCAGAAGGAATTCGGTAGCGTCACACCTACCGAACCTCAGCTTACTACAGCTCTAAACGAACTTTCGCAGCTGAAAACTCGTTGTGACGACGCGGAGGGGAGATCCCGCCGCAATAACCTTCTATTTTTTGGCGTCACTGACACCGATAGGGAAACGTGGGCCCAGTCCGAGGGCTTGGTAACCGGCTTGTGCTCCAAAAACCTAGGCGTGAATGTCGACTCAAGTAAAATTGAAAGAGCGCACCGCTTGGGAGCGTTCAATCCACAGAAATGTCGCCCTATAATTGTGAAGTTTTCATCATTTAAGGATAAAGAGGGTATTCTTTCGTCGGCATTTAAGCTCAAAGGGACACGTGTTGCTATCAGTGAAGATTTCCCAATTTCTGTCCGACTTGCACGCCGTCATCTTCTTGATTTTGCCAAGCCTAAAGGCACGACTTACAAGCTGCGTCACGATAAGCTGTTTATAGATAACAAGTGTTATGTATTTGACGCCGCTCTTGGTTCCGTGAAAGAAAAAAGTGCATAGCAATGCCAGCGTTCATTTCGTATTTCGTCACCCAATCAACCTGCAAAACGCCATGATGTCTGTAGCAAACCTTCTTATCATTCTATTTTATTTACTAACATTAGAAGCTTGATACCAAAAAGAGACGATGTGATTTCTTTGGTTGAAACATGCAACGCAGATTTCCTTGCTCTTACCGAGACCTGGTTAAGCCCTGATATATCCGATAATGAACTTTTTCCTTTGTATCCAAACTTTCGTGTGTATAGATGTGATAGATCTGCTAGGAGGGGGGAGGTGTGCTTTTAGCTATAAAAAATCAAATTCCGTCTCGGGTTATACCGATCGTTACCGACTTGGAAGTTGTTTGGGTGTACGTCGCTACGACGCCCCCCGTAATAGTGGCTGTATGCTATAGACCGCCAGATAATGACAAAGAATTTGTTACCAAGCTGTATAAGTGTCTTTCTGAAATCACAACTAAATACCCTAATGCCTATGTTACTCTTTTTGGCGATTTCAATTACCCGAACATTGACTGGTCTGCCCTCTCTTCTAGTTGCGCATTTTCTCAAGAATTTATAGACTTTTGTTTAGATTTCAACTTTTCAAATGTTATCACTCAGCCTACTAGAATTACTAATCACTGCAGCAATATACTCGACTTATGCTTAAGCCAAGATCCCTCACTCTTCAGTAACATCACGTACTTACCGGGCATAAGTGACCATCTCGTCATCGATTTAACACTCTCTCTCTCTGCTCCTCGTAGATCACATTACTGCAAATTCATTCGCAATTACGCGAAAGCTGATTACGCATCTATCAACTCGAACCTCGAAGATTTTTATCATACCTTCTCAGTTAACTTCTGGGAAAGAACGGTTAATGAAAACTGGACTCTCTTTAAAGATAAAGTGATCTACCTAATCGAACGTTTTATTCCACTTACCCGTATAATATCTGATAACACTAACCCTTGGTACAATAAAACAATTCATAGTCAATCCAATAGGAAAAAAAGACTCTATAAGCGGACTAAGGCTGTCAACACTACTGCTTCTTGGGACGCCTATCACGAATGCGCAAGGGCTTATAAATCCGCCATAAATCAAGCCAAAACCAAATTTTATAGTATCGACCTGCCCAACATACTAACCACTAAACCAAAGAAGTTTTGGAAAATAATCAATCCGGCACTATCACTTCCTTTGCAATTTGTAGACGACGACGGACTTCCGCTTTCAGATAAACACGGCGCTCTTGCTATTAACAATTTCTTCTGCTCCATCTTTACTAACGAGGACTTACTAAATATTCCCGACTCGTGCCAATCCTTTCACCCTCTTATGAATCCTATCTTAATTGACCGCGCTGGAGTACTTAAGGCTATAGATCAACTGAAGGTGTCCTCCAGCTCCGGAGGTGACCAAATTAACTCTAAGGTATTAATAAACACTAAACACATTTCTTCCACTTTCCTTTGCGACATATTCTCTCAATCTCTTAAACTCTCTGAAGTTCCATCCGACTGGAAGATTGCTAACGTCATACCCGTTCATAAAACAGGCGATCGCCAACAAATCAGCAACTATCGTCCCATCTCGCTCACCAGCGTTTCATGCAAACTCTTGGAGCATATTCTCTATTCTAACATAATAAACTTTCTTGACTCTCATAACCTCCTTTTCAAGCACCAGCACGGATTTCGCAAGTCATACTCTTGCGAAACTCAGCTAACAGCATTTCTAACTGACGTTTACTCAAATTTCGATTCCAATGTTCAAACTGACGCCATCTTCATTGACTTCTCCAAAGCATTCGACAAGGTCCCCCATCAACGTCTTTTAATGAAACTAAGAGATATTAATCTTCATCCCTCTGTAGTCAATTGGATTTCTGAATTCCTCACTAATCGCACTCAGTACACTTCTGTTAACAATGTAAAATCTACCACAAGCACAGTAACGTCTGGCGTCCCTCAAGGAACCGTTCTTGGCCCCCTTCTTTTTTTAATCTACATTAATGACCTCCACCATGGCATCACCTCTGAAGTACGTTTGTTCGCCGATGACTGTGTCATCTATAGACCAATTCATTCACGTCACGATCAACTAATCTTGCAGAACGATCTCCAACTTATAATTCAGTGGTGTCATAAATGGCAAATGGCTTTAAACTATAATAAATGTAAATCGCTATCCTTTTCCCGCAGTCCGCATGTTTTATCCTCCTCTTACCACCTTTCTAGCATCCCAGTAACTGCTTGTTCATCCTATAAATATCTAGGAATTCATCTGACATCTGACCTGTCATGGATCACTCACATAACATCTGTCGTTGCCGATGCTAACCGCACTCTCGGATTTCTTCGCCGTAACCTCAGACAAGCTACATCCCCAGTAAAACAACTAGCTTATACTACCTTGGTCAGAACTAAACTAGAATTCGCCTCTTCCATATGGTCACCGTGGCAGTCATACCTAACTAACAACCTGGAATCCGTTCAAAGCAGAGCCCTCCGTTTTATTTATTCCGACTATTCCCCTTACGCAAGCATATCAGGATTTCGCCAATCAGCTAACCTTGACACTCTTTCTCACCGCCGCAGGGTGTCTCGTCTTTCTCTTCTTCATCGGATCTTTTATTACAACAGTCATCTCAGACAGAGTTTGCTATCGCCTCCTTACCGCATTTTCCCTCGTCTCGACCATTCTTGTAAACTCCGTCCAATTTCATCGTCAACCGTTACTCACCAAATGTCTACTTTACCATTGGCCATTGACGACTGGAACTCACTGCCTGACGTAATTGTTTCCTTATCTGACACTAAAAAATTTTCTGCAGCCATTAGCTTATTTTTTTCTAACCTATAACTAGATTGCAGCGTGTTTTTGTTGATAAATAGTTGTGTTATTTGTTTGTTTTTGAAGTGTTCACTCCCTTGTATAATGCCCCCTGGGCCTTCAAGGAATAATAAATGATGATGATGATGACCTGTGAAGATGAGGGTGAGTGAGGGTGAGTGAGGGCCCTCATGAGTGAGGTTTGCCGAGGTATGACTTTGACGAATTGAATATTCTATCGTTTTTCGCCTGAGAGGGAGAGCCGTTGTGTAAACGACTTTCGATGATATGGTAAGCGAGGACCGTTTCCATACGGTCCTAGATAAGATTTAATCAATTAGGAAGGACAAAAGCAGAGTTCGTTATTTGATGGAAGTGGATAGGGTATGGTCTGATTTCTTTCCTATTATTCAATATCTGGACTACCTTTACGATTTTTTTATCTCACTGAGACCTTGTCAGTTATTTAGGCAATTCAGTAAACGTGCGTTTTTATATGTATTCTGTGATTCCAATTTCTGCAATTTTCCTCTACCAGTGTTAATATTTTATTTATTTTCTGTTTCATAAGATCATTGCAGTTTTTTTTTCTTGATCCCTCCTTCAACCACTTATGGTCTGTAGTTTTTCTATTAATAAATAAATAAACATAATATTAAAGTTAATACTGTCAGGGGCATGTAAACGGAGCGAAATCATTTTTCTTTTATTTTATCACTGTACGCTCGTCCGCGACACTGTGTGTTTCTTGTAGCTAACGGAGCTTAAAATAAAACAGTTTTTCGTGGTCCGTAGGACACTGACGGCGCAGTGGCAACGGCTCTCGAAAGCGGCGAGCGGTAATGTTACGTGATCACGCGACGTTGTGTACGAATGGAATTTACTTGCATTGCCGGTAAAATCCGCTGCTTTGCCGTCTCGGGTGGCGTTTTATTTGCTGTCGTTTGACCCGCGAAGCTCGAGAGCACGCTACTCTGCGATTCGTGGTAACTAAGTGACCTGCAGAGAATGGACAAGGCCGTTCGAAACTATATAAAAATGCTAGGTATTTAGATCTACTTTGGAAAAAAAAGAAACAGTGTGACAGCACAATGTTTATTTTAGGTTGGTGTATGTCAATGCTTTCCTAACAGGCTCGTAAAGAAAAAAAAACTATTTTTTTCCAGGCAGTTTTGGGTAACAAGTTTTAGCGATTCATTCAAGAGCAACGTGATAAATAACATTCAAATAAAAAGGGCGATATTGTTATTCACACGAATAGTTCGAGCTCTCTCAAGCTTCTGACGGTGAAAAACTTTTTCAAGACAGAATGGCTCTGTTTTTAAAAGTATTCTGCTTTGCCACATTAATTCGAATGAGAAAAGCTTTTTTTTTTACATCGGGGTGGGAGCAGCAAAGCGTGCGATGGGCTGGCTCCGTGTCTGCGTGATTGCTCGAGGGACCAAAATACTGTTGTCGGAGAGTTGTACGCAGCGTAAGCCCTTCAAGAAAAATTAATTTCACCTCGCTAGTCAATTGCTTCCATTTTTGTGTTAAGCCTCTGAATTGTTTGAAGACACTCTTGTCCCAGACGTTCGCCGTGATCAATGACGTTTTTACGAGAGAATCGCAGCTTTATTTTGTGCTTTTATTAAAGCTAGTTTCACTCTCGGACAAAACACTGTACCTGGATTTCCTCAATTGTATATAAATTTTGCAGTAGTTTTTCAATTATGGAAGCACCATCGGAACAAATTATAAAGTTTCGTTTTTTTATTGTATTATAACTTTGTAAGTTTTTTTGCCTGTCGGAGGGTCTATACACTGATTTTTGTCCCGAATACTACTACCAGGCGCAACATAGTGCATATCGTTCACTTGAATTCACTTGGCTGAATAAGACACCGAGACATCGTGAGGCATTCAAACAGTTTATTCAAGGAAACCGGCCACATACGTGCTGCTCCAGTTCATTCTACGGAACAACTCCAAGGATAGTAATTCTGTCCAGATAGTTAATAACATCCTGAAATGTCAGGACTCCAGATGACAAGTAGCCTGAAATCAGGGCCGTTTCATCTTGCAACCGCTTGTTACGATTGCTGAATTCAACCCCAGTGCAGATGCCACTGCAAGGTGATCAAGAACAGTGACTGGATTCGGTTTTGCGAAGAGTGCAGGATAACTTGGAGGAACTGAATGAACTCGGCCAAAACTGGATGGTGATTTGTCAGCCGGCTGTGCAGCCTATTGTGTAACCTTCGACCATGTTGGTCGTGCGTGGGCCATCGTTTTCAAACTGTCCCGGAATGTCTTTCACAAAAGTGTTTGGAACGCCAGAAACTATCGAAATACTTGGAACATTGCTCCAACCGAGCACTGTCCAGTGGTGAAGCCTGTGGCCGTGCAGCAAGCAGGTTCCTGGAGAAGGCCTCGCGGAAGTCGTCAGGTACAAAAGAGATATCGCACCCTTGCAATTCACCTGGCGGCAATCGCCGTTCTGTTGCAACTTGACCGCAGAGCCTAGCTCGTCGCGTTTTGTGTTGAGGGCCTTGGCGAAATGGAATGCACAAGCACGCACCTGGGACAAATTTAATATTCTTAATGCCATAAGCCTTACTTCCTATGTGAGTTAAGCATCACATTGAAGTTTTAATCAATGTTGATAGATTCGGAAGTAAAACTTCGATGAAACGTAAAAAATAAGCAGTTAAACGGTTATGACACCAATTCGACAAGTTGATAAGAAATAAAAACAAAGTTATGACAGTAAGCTGAAGTGGCTGTCACTTCGAATCATGTATTTTCCTTTGACGGTCAAAGTAAAACATTGACCACTATTATTCAGTAAAGTGGTGCTTTGAGGTCTACCTAAGAAGGCTAATGTATTTTTCGTCTTTTTATAGAGAGAGGTTGTGGCCGCTAGGGTGAAAGTGATTCTACATCTCGTTATAGCCTAAAGATCCATTCTCGGAAAAGGACAATCCCCCTCGTAAAAAGAAAGAAACTGATTTTTTTTAAAATCTGTTTTTTTGTTACTGAGCACACCCGCAAAAAAGGAAAACCCACATAACTTGCTATCTAGTGCGCAAATTCATAAAATGTGGTAGGAACTAATATGCTATAAAATGTTATATAATATGTTATACAGGCAATGCATCTATAGTACACGATGTCCGGATTCTTCGGATTCGTAGCCTTGTAGGAAAACTCAAAAACAACATTGTCCCACTTCTTGCTCTTAAACTGGATTACCGGCCACTTCGAGCGATGACTGGACGGCACAAATACCGGTGTTCCAAGTTTTGCTCCATAAAGCCGGAGTCTTTTCAGGAATTGACCTTTTTCAGAGATCGCTAGGCGCATGCGCCGACTCTGGGAGAGGGGAGGAAAGGGAAAGGCGCCATTTTTGGTGGCTCTCTCGTCCGCTCGGTTGCTCGGACAGTGCTTGGTTAGGCTCGACTCCTCCGCTTTTCTCGCGGCTAGGCTTCATAGTCGTCATGCCTCACCACCATGCAGGTATAGGTTGCACAAATAACAGCAAAAATGGTTAAAATGCAAGATTTTATAGAGTTTCAGCAGCCTTTTGCGGGTGGTGCACGAAAGCACCCGATGTCAAACACCCCGCCCTTTTTGCCCTGCTTTCAAAAGCCTATGACGCGAATCCCCCGTGTTGGGTGGCTGGGTCATCAGTGTGATGGCGGGACGTTCTGCTTTTAACTAAAACACAGTAAATGTGAACATGATGGTAAACCTGAAACTGGTTAGGAAAACGAAAACGTAAAAGGAGACAGAAAAAGAACAGGCAACGTCTCTTGAGACGTTGCCTGTTCTTCCTTTGCGTTTTCCTTTTCCTACCCCAGTCTCAGGTTTAATAACTGAAAACAAGTGTGTTGATGAATAGATACGAATACATGAAGAGATAAAACATCAAGGAAGCACTTCTTGAAAGAAGTCCTGTTTCCGCCCTGTCCTCCATGTTCTCTCCTTCCATGTATTCGTATATCAAGTTTACCATCATGTTCAACTTACACCAGTTCGCCTGCACTCTGACTATATTTCCGTTAACAGTGAATGTGCACACGCGGTTGTGTGACGTAATCATGCCATAGCCGGTTCTCAAGTAAAGAATAACAAGATAAAGCTTTCCGTTCTTCAAGCGTGCGCTATACACATTCGCGTCTTGCCATGTTAAGAGTGAAGAGAAAACACGTCACTGGCAAAGCATTTAAAGCGTGCGAAACGAATTTAAGCCTCACGGAGACAGAACCACGATGGAATGCCTTGGCAACCAACCGTAAACTCCCCTGTTTGCTGGGCCCACTTTGTCGAAGGTTCGTAAACGTGCCGAATTCGAAGAGAGATTGTTTCTAACATACCGTTCCTTACTTTTTGACGGTGCAGGCAAGCCTTTGCGATATCAAGACCGCCCGGATTTCACACCGTCCGAGTTTGTTTACACATTCCCGAATACGGCGATACCCCGTGCGCTCGCGCGGTACACAGGACGGCGAAGTGACGGACGCAATAAGCTTGAATAACTTAATTAAGCGATCAAGGAGAGCAAAATCAGCTGTTTGTAGTGGCCGGGCCTCATAAATGGAGCTCACAAGCTCCGCACAAGGTGGATGGTTGGGTCGGTATCCAAACTGGTCACCATTACTTTCCTCACATAACACTCTGCGACTCTGCCTTGAAAGCCGACTCCCTCTTTAGTTGCTTGCAAGACGCGACACCGAAGTGACGATTAAGTGACTCCGAGTCGATGGTAGGAACCGATGCGGCGTCGGCGGTCTGTCCATCCTTGAAGGTATAAAAACGAACGAGATCCTCTGTATCGTAAACAGTGGCTTTTGTTAATCCTCCAGGGGCCCTAATCTAGACACTTGGCGAAAAATTCGGCGAGAAAATCGGCGGCTGCGATTGGCCGATGTCGCACTTGACTTTGGCGCCTGCCAATCACAGCCGCCGTATTTCTCGCCGACTTTTTCGCCAAGTGTTCAGATCAGGGCCCCAGGTCGTCCTCAGCCATTTCGAAGAAAATATGCAAGCGAAACGAGGACAGAAATACACGTTCAGAATGGTGAAAGACGGAACAACGCCACCAGAGAACACACGTAAACACATGGACCGGGAGACACGCCAGGCCTGGCGCGGACGACGGAGAGACGGTCCCGGAGCCACCAAAAGTGTTTCGAGCGATTCCCGCGAGGGCGCGCCACGATCGTTCGTGGCCAAACAATGAAAAAGGTCAATTAGCATTTCGATTCAAAATTTTCTTGATTGAAATATTTTGGAAATTGAAATACCTTGACCAATTGCTGCTGTCAACGCTGAACAAGTTGTTGCTGGCGGGAACACCTCTTGACTGGAATCGATCCCTGAACGAAATTTTGCAGGTATTTATAGGCAGTCGTTGAAGTTAATTAGTCATCTTTGTACCAGAAAATCTTGATCCAGTTTGGATTTGAACAAAGGCATCATAATACAGCCAAGTCACCAAACTCCTGTTCCCGAACTTCCGTTTCGGTACGCCGCCATCTCAATTGTCTTCAAGGTCGCCGGCTTTCTAATGGCCTAAAGTGGCGAAGCGGGCGGGTTGGTTCATAACCTATAAATTTAGAAGCGCTTACAAAGACGAGGACAAGAAGAAAAGGAGACAAGCGCTCGTCCTCTTTGTTTCCCTTTTGTGTCCTCGCCTTTGTTAGTGCTTCTAAATTTTATAAGTAAACGATGTACCCACGTCCTCTTACACACTCCCTGTCAGCCAAAGGTCGTGCTATCACCCTGTCGCTTTCCTTTCTCCAATATTTTCGAAGATTGGCGTCAGTGGGTTCAACAGCTGTTCGAGGATATCGAAAATCCCCTCCGACCGAAGGTTAAGCCGGAAGTCACCAACAGTTGAAACGGGCGAAACCCTTGCAAGACTTTGGCACTTCGAACGCACAGATGGCAGCACTCCCCAAAACTGACATCACGAAGAGGAAATAATACGTCGCTTTACAATGCCAATTTTGACCACGAACGTTCAAATATACTCAGTGACAAAAATAAAACACGAAAACGAGAGACCCTACATCCAGGACACTGACCAAAGGTGGTTTATCAAGTGTATCCCCGAAACCGGCTCTTGGCGAAATTCGCAGCCTCGGGTCGGTAAAAATTCATATATATTGTTTTTTTTTCTTTTCTTATCAATTCAAAAAATAATAATTTGAATCAGAAAGATTTTCTGACTCTGACGGATGTTCTAACTCGATGGATGTTTTGACTCAGATGGATGTTTTGACTTTGATGGATGTTCTGACTCGATGGGTGTTTTGACTCGATGGATGTTTAGACACGGATGGATGTTCTGACTGGATGGATGTTTTGACTCGTTGGATGTTCCGACTCTGGTGTCACGTGACCTCTTGGATGGTTTGACTCGATGGATGTTCTGACCCAATGGATGCTCTAGCCATAAGCGAAATACCACACCACAATAAAAAAATCCACAAACGGGCGGGCGCGTTTTTTTCTCTTATCTCGCTTTTTTATTCTATCTATTTGCGGTGTAATCGATTATGAAATTTAGAAGCTTTTGTAAGCGACATTTTTATAATATTTAAGGCCGGCATACGTGAAATATGCATTTTTACAGAATTGCGAACGCACTACGACCCTCCGTTTTGAACTACCGAAAATCGGAGTCCGGAAGTGATGTCGACTCCTGGCTTTTTATTCTCCCTCGGGAAACATGACGTCGTTCGGCATAGGTACCACTTAGGATGTTTGGGGCGTCGTGATATTGGACGATTTTCTTCTTTTTTAGGTGCTGACGACTTCTCATAATTTTGAAGGAAATCGTCAAACGGTCAAAACAACTGGGTTTGGTGTTAGTGCACCGTAGTTTTGGTTGTCACTCCGCCGGAGCAGCCTTTCACGCACCACCGCTGCGACGCTCACAAAAGTCTACTGCACGCTCTCTTCGATCTGACACCATTTCAAAGAATTCGCGATTGCTGACAAGGCCCTAAAAGAACGTTAAACTCGAAAGTGAAGCGTCGTCTGCTCACAGCGATAGGCGGCACGCACGGAGAAGCTCGGTTAATCGCGGGACGCGAGCAGAACATGACACTCCCGGTCGGTGCGGTTCGGAGGCATGAGATGAAGTCGAGTTAAAGGACGATTCAATCTTTGATGTCACTGCACCGGCGGTGATCACGCAGAAACTTCAAATTCGATCTTTGCAAATAGTTTTTTTAACTTCACAAATACTGAGCCCCCCATGTTTAGAATTTTGATTGCAATGTCAAGTCACCGTTTTCTATCGTGTTGGATAATAATATTAAAACAAAAACGACTTTGACCTCGCAGTAAAGCGGAACTCCGCCGATATTTGTATAGTCTTCGATTTGGCTGGAAATCGGCGGACCCCATCAAAAACCATTTCTCAACTAGCAGCCAGAGTGTTTATGAAAAAAAAATTCCGTGAGTTATTGAATTTCTAAGTTACGCCGGCCGCGGAGGCTCCATAAGAGCGACTGTCTATTGGCAGCAATAAAATCCCTACTCTTCCCTACCGGCTTACGTCGCCGGCGGGCAGGCGGACGAGCGACTCGGGCAGTCGCGAATGCGACTTTCCGGGCGCCAGCGATCAGCGAAAGATCATTTGCAATGGACAGCAAAGTGCGTTTCGTGGTATATTGTAAAAACAATGCCAAAAAAAGCTTTTTTTTTTTTACCCTTGCTTCTGTGGGAGAAAGAAAAACCGCTACCCGATTGCGATGGAGGCCAACCACGTCGAGGTTGTTTTTCGCGAGCTGTGCGCCCGAGAGAACTAACGTCACGTGAAACATTCTCACTTCTGCTCGGAATACTTTATAGCCGCGTGTTGCGAGTTGAGCATCCTTCTGCAGCTAAAATATCTTCTAGAGCGGCAAGCGCAGACTCAAGCCGGATTTGGCCACTACGAAATCCGTCCAAAGAGAAGCGCTTATAATATCGAGAAAAATAGCGCACATTCTAGCTCTAGAGTCGACGTTTGGCGCTGTCACGTTTAATGTTCACAATTGATCCAGTGAATTTTTTTAATTCATAAGGATTTTATTTGTTCAGGACATCGAATCTAGCTCGGGCTGCTCTCGCAGTTCCGTTTACGCGGTCAATCTGTTGAAGACGTGAAGGGAAACATCTAAAGAAAATAAAAGTCTCAATTTACACATAAGTTTCCACAGACGGTTTTTCGTGTCTGGCATTAGAGATGTTTATGAAGGAGGTCTTGAGCTGCATTTATATACTACAAGAGTCGTTGCCTTGTTTGCCAAACGGTGGGCGTGCAATATTCCCTGGCAGAAGACGTGGTGAAAACATCTTTATTTCATTCTTTTCTGTTGCGGAGAAAAGTTATATAGGACTCAAAAGCTTCTAAAACCATGAAAACAATAAATTTTAGAGGAGAACTTTTTAAGGCGGATGTTGAGCGCTGTGGTGGCGACCCTTCGTTTTACGTTTTCTGAGTGTTCGGAGTCGAACGGTAGAAATCTTTTGCAGAAACAAGCTTGATACCTCAAACATACGTGGCCTTCTTTGAATTCTAAGGTGAGGTCGAGAAACTTAATAGTTTTAGTTACAGGCTGTTCATCCAAAAATCATCTCATTACGTATTCTCGCCACCCTTTACTTCGCTCTTCCGTTTTCTCGTTGCAAAGAATAAATAAAACTCCAAAAACGTCAAACGAGGGGTTGTCGCCACAGCGCTAACATCCGCCTTAAAAAAGTCCTGTGCACACCAAGTTTAGAAAAGTTTTGACATACAAATGTCTAGGCTACTTGAAGCTGGCTATCCGAACAAGCTTCTCACATCAATTTGCGAAAAGATCTGCAAGAATTTGAAGCGCGGTCCGCGAAACATACAACAAATAAAAAAAGAAACCTGGAAGCCCCATAGTGGTGGTGCCATATTTTCATGGCATTACACACAAGCTAAAGAAGATAGCAAGCCGGCAAGAGGTACACGGATAGAGGAGCTTTAGGTACGTAGTGTGTTCCGCGACGAACAAGGCTTCCTCCATGTGTGAGAAAGTCAACAAGGAAAAAAATACGAAAAACAATGTGACGTGGCACACGCGGGATCGGTGGCCGAGTGGGCTAGCGCACACAAGACTTGGAGCACGTGGAGCAGAAGCTCGCGCCTCAGAACCCTGGGTTCCTGAGTTCAATCGCCACCCCTGCCCGTTTCGATGCGGATGAGCATCGTACCCTTACAAAAACAGGTCTCAACATTCTTTTTAATTTTTTTAGACTTCTTATTGACTTTCCGGGATCCTATTGAATTCCTTTTTAAACGCACTTTGTTTTGATTATTGTCAAAAAACTTTCAAAAGAAAAAATACAGATTTTTTTCTGTAGACTTATTTATAAAAAAATTAAAAAGAAGTTGTAATGATGTTTTTCTGTAGGTTATTTTCTAAAGAAATTCAAAAGGAAAAACAAGATTTTGTTTTGTAGACTTATTTATAAAAAAATTAAAAAGAAGTTGTAACGACGTTTTTTTTTCTAGGTTATTTTCTAAAAAAAAGAAAGCTTATTGACATCATTTCTTTATATTAATTTATAAAAAAAAAGAAAAAAACATTTTTTTATTATTTTATATGGTCTGCGGTCCTGTGCGGGGTCCGGCATGGCGACGATGGACATATGGTTCCATAAACCCCTATAAAAATCTTTTTTGACTTTTTATTGAATATGTGTTGACTTCTTGTCCACTCTGATTACTTTCTTTTGACTTTAACTTCCTGTTAACATGGTCAACAGAAAGTTTGTTGATTTTGTGTTAAAACTTTTTTGATTATTTTCTTATGCCTGAGTCAAAAGAAAAGCTGTTGACTTTCTGTTAACTCTACGTTGATCTTTTTCTGCTGACTGCCTGTTGAAAGTGTCATAAGAAATACTGCAGACGTTCTGTTTACTTCCTGTTGAAAATATTCAGTTGACTTTCTGTAGCCAGTGTCAATAGAAACGCTACAGACTTTCTGTTGACTTTTTATTGAACATGGTACATATTGACTAAATGTCAAAAGTCACTAAGTTTCGCAATAGTCTCTGACAAGTTGAGAACCGTAGGGAGGAGCTTCAGTTCTCCTGCCTCCAGCGCGAGCCTTCTATCCTTGACAACGCTTCGACGTCTCGCGCCCCTCGAGCTCGAGCGCGCAGTCAAAGCATGACGGAAGGCATGGGGCGCGTGCTGGAGGCCAGGCGTTCGAAAAACACGCCCTGCCATTCTCACTTTGTAGGTGACTATCGTGACTTTATTGACCCAATCAAACTAGTCAACTAGTAAAGTAAAGCAAAATAACTATTTTAAAGTGGAGCAACCGCCTTGACTGGCTTCGTCCTGAGTGGTGCTATGCAGAGAAGCGATAACATTTGTTCTAGGAGCCGTTTTTGTGGATGTTGCTTTAGCGACTACGCGGAATTATTATTAGTTGTACCAATCCTTTTTAGTAAGAGATAGAGTCCACAAACTTCGAAACACTGTCTTCCCTTTGACAGACTTTCGAGAAGGAGATAGGACACTTGGAACCTTAGTAAGTGCTGAGGTGGTCACCGACCAAATGATTACCTTCAATATGTAGGCTATATAAGGCTCTGGAGCAGTGAACGGGACTGTGTTTCTGGTGTTGAGTGTTTCATTGTGTTTGTGTTTGTTTCTAATGATAATTTGTGGGATGTGTATGTACCAAAGGGACACTATTTCCTAACAGAACTCAAAATATATATTAAAAAAAAACTGAGTGTCTTTTTTTTAACGTCAATCTGCGGTTCCGTCAAAAGGAATTCAACAAAATTTAAGTAAGAAGGAATTCTATAAAATGTATGTAAGAAGGAATTCTAAAAAATTTAAGTGGCCAATTTTAACTAGGAGTTAAATAGGTTGTCAAAATAAAGTCTATAAAACATCAAAACATTTTAAAAAGAAATTCAATAGGATTCTAGAAAATTTTCAACAGAAATTCAAAAGAATTTAACTACAGATTTTTGTAAGGAGTACCGGCGTGCGGTCATGTATCACTGCGTGGTGCACGTTAAAGACCCCAGGCTAGCGGTTGTACTGCACTGGCTAAATTTCTCATCTACAGCTGGGAGACTCGTCGCCCGTTGAGGCAGACCAAGTTCTAGGTTGTATAAACATACACACAAACCAATTTTTTTGACGCGGCTACACAAGACCAAGTACGCCCAATGCCATAAAGAGGTCATCTATAAGATTCCTATGACATGTGGGATGTGTTATATAGGCCAAGCAAGACGCTGTATGAATGATAAAATGAGAGAACATGCCGCCTCTTTACGAGCCTTAACAGCAGCAAGAAACCTCGCAGCTCACTGCCGTACATGCGAATGTGAAGCCAAACTACACGAAGTTGACATTGTGGGAAAAAGCAGAAGCCAACTCGCGCGCGAATCGCTAGAGGCCTTAGCGATCAAGGACAACGGGGAGAACTGTGTTAGTGCACTTTCAGTTGCACTCTACCACAAGGAGGAAGCTTTCTAGCAGGGAGACACGTTGCCCGGGCAATAATAAAAAAAAATATGCGCCAGCCTCACCCCTGAAAAAGAATGCGCAATCGCCTAAAAACCAGAAAAGCAAAAATCGAAAAGCGACCTAAAGATAAAAGGAAAAGGAATTATGAATTACGCGATAAAAAGAAAAAGAAATTATCAATCACTCGCAAAGAGAACAAGAAAAAGAGGAGCATTAAACAGTTGTTAGTCCAGCAGTGTGAATGGTGTTTTTCTGCGTGGTATCTTTGTTCAGCTGCGCCGATCGTAAGAATGACCCAACTAGCTCAGCTTAAGCCCGTGACAAGCCCTTGTTTTGCAATGCTAAAAGCTTGCTCATTTAAAAAAATAATACACACATTTTTCTTAGAATTTTCGGAACCCTTCTAGCCAGTGGCGTCGCGTACCTCCAATATATGCATTTTTGTCGGCAAATTAATCGTGATCACATATGTCGCGAACGCGAACATTTGGTTTCAGCTGACGAGCCCAAACTCGCCAGCTGAAAACAAAAACATCTCGTATCGAACTGTTTGTAAATTCAACACATGACAGCTGTAGATATTACGAAGAAGGAAACAGTGCCTAAAGTACAGAGGACGAAGAACGAGGGACACAAAGTCCAGAGATGGCAGTAATGACATTACTGTAAAGGAATTACAGTAATTAAATTACTTTTTCAAGTAATGGGTAATGTAATGAATTACTTCTCTAGGCTAATAATTTAGTAACGTAATGAATTACTTCCAGGCAGTAATTTCGAGAAAATTACTCATTACTTTTGAAATTACTTTTCTCCTAACTTAAAAAGTTCGTTTGCAAGTTTTAAAAAGAAGAAAAAAATATTTCGCATGGTGAAATGTTGTGAAAGAGCATCAGAGGAAATAAACGACGGCCACCTGAGCGCAAAGCCTCGTACGAAGAGCTGGACAGACGCACAAAGGAGGGCTGGATAGACGAAAGAGAAAAGCTTACGTGTAGACACCGCTGGAGGGCAACGGCTTACAAACTCCAGGTACGACAGATTCACGGCGTCACGTCATCTTGAAGATACTGTACTTCGTTCATTCCTAAGCTGACAGTGCGGTGGGAACTGCAAGCTAACCAGAACCAATCAAACACCTTCTTTTAATCACGTGTCCCGTCCCTTTCTCTGTGCGTAGGTATCAACGAGAGCGTGGTTACGTGGCGAATGATAGACGGGTGACTGCTTCAACGAACCCGTAGCTTCCACCGTTCATCCCTTAGCTGACAGCGCGTCAGCTTAGGGATGAACGGCTCACATTCTAAAAGGCGACGGGCACATTAGCAGTGAGTCAAACATAATTTAAAACCTGAGAGGACAGGACAAACAGATCCCCAGCCTTGTACTTTCGTTAAGCAAGGTCAAACCGTAAGCTTCGACCATTGTGAACAACAAACGACCGGAATAAATAGTGAATTCCAAATGCCTTGTCAATTCCCCAGAACGTTTCGTGCGTCCTCGAGCAAAGCTTGTGCCGCTCGTGGTATGCTTCGCTGGGAAGTTTATTCGGGAATACGCCTACAAGCAGATATCGCCCCCCGTTTGTTGAGAAAATACACAATTTAGGAAGCTCGCACCCTTCCTCAACTGGTGACGCTTCTGCTTAGCAATTATCCAGGCCCTTTGTGTGACAATGCGCAAAAACTTGGGCTTTTCGGGAAAATGCTCATTGAAAGGAGTGACCGAGAATAGGCCAACTATAGACCTTTTCCGCTTACTCTCGCCCCCGACCGCCAAGTAAGCGTATCCGGTATGGGCGACGAAATTTTTTTAAACGTTTCAACCTGCAAGTAATAAACAAATAGAGGGGAGTGAAAACGAGAATGGGTGACGGTTACGTTTTATCCTAAATGCCTTCTATCGGCGTGCTGACGGCAAAACAATGTTTTCGCCCATACTGGAAGTGACGACAATTCAAGATGGCGGCGCCCTTGAAGAAAGGGTCTATACACCTTTTCTACGTGGGCGCCGCCATCTTCAATTCTGGAACTTCCGGTATGCGTGAAAACATCGCTTTCCTTCTCGCCTCGCCAGTAGAACGTGCTGACATTTTAATTGCAACCGTCAGTCGTTCTTGTTATGACCCTTCTATACTTTTTTACTTGTTCGGGGTTGTAATCTCTTGCTTTTTGTTCGGAACGCATACCGGATAGGGGGACAACGTGGCTGGGTGCGAGGCTAAACGAAAAAGGTGTATACTCGGCGACAACCTTTGGTGGCAATGCAGTGGAGGGTACAGGCACGCGTTCCCTTTCCCATTTTGTACGCAATATAAAGTTGTGCGGGGGCTCTCCTCCTCTCCACTGCATTGCCAAGAAAAGTTGTCGCCGAGTATAGTGCTCCTGGGAGAATAGAATTAGATAGCGTCCGAGGCAGAAGGGACACGTTTCATGTGACGACTCCTTGCAAGAACAAGCTGCCATTGCAACTTCTAAATCAGGGAGACGAAAACATATCACCCTTTTAGTTAGAACCTCCTCCGTTGAATGAACAGGGAAACCGGTGAGTCTACTGTCTTTCTGAGTCACATCTAAAGAAGCAAGTCATCATGTTTAACACTTATGTCGTGTGCGCCAGCAAAACCACTGTTCAGTATGGTTCACTTTGAGGCAGATAAGGTAGTTGCGGTGTAAACAGGAAGATCTGAGTTTTGGTGCAAATAGACAAACTCACCTCTTTGACGTGACATCAGTGCGGTGGCGCTGCTGTCGGCGCTGCGCATGCGCAGCGCCTCGCTTTTCCCTGATCTGGTTCCTGCACACGCGCTGTGTGGGCAAACCAGGAGCTTGTTTTGTAAACACTGCGTTGCTGTATATGGTAAATAAAAATAGCCTGAATTACTGCCTCAAGGTATTCAAAAGTAATGTCAAAGTAATTTCAAAGTAATTTCATTACTTTTTCAAAGTAATTGTAATGTAATTTCATTACCTTTAGTCTGCGGTAATTTGTAATGTAATTTCATTACATTTTTGCAGTTTTCAGAAAAGTAATTAGTAATGTAATTTAATTACTTTTTGAAAGTAATTTTACCATCTCTGACACAAACTGAGTGTGACGTCCTCGTTCTTTGTCCTCCGTACTTTTGGCGCTGTTTCCCTCTTCGTAAGTATGCATAACCAACTCGCCCAATTTTCAACGGAACAGCTGTACAAAACTTGAAATGTTGCAACAAATTGGTTATTCGTTCCGCTCTAGTATAACTTGTTAGCGAGGAAATGATATTGTCTCAATATTGAGCAGAAACAGTTTTGATGTGATGTTTTAGGCAAATAGTCCACCTTTCTCTGCATATGTGCTACCACCTGGACACGCGACAGAGTTCAAGACTAAGTGGCTAGAAAGCAAGACGCGCTCAAGGCCTCTCCCAACCGTCCGACACTCGGAACGTTAGCTCCATCTTGTTTGCATATAGAGCCGCTGTGACATAGACACGGCTCCCCGTAACTTCGCCTTTGTCGCCATCCTGGTTTGTCTTCGATTACGGAGAAGATACAGAGAAACCGTCTTCCCACTCTGCTCGACAAGAAGAAAGAACGAGAGGTACCACATCTATTCACTCTCGAACCGATATTTCTGCAAAAGGTCCATTAAACGGAACTGGGACTGTATCGGCCAAATTTTTTCACAAGCGTAAGAAGCGTGCCAACGTCAGCCTTCACAGAAGTGTTGCAGACACCGCTCTTGAAGAAACAGTCCTTGTTTGCAATCCACTCCTCCGCACAAAGCAATCACACTGAAGTCCACAGGCCGCTAAAGACGAACGCTTACGCCGTACACGATAAATTCGACTCGGTATCAGCCACAGCCTCTGCAGTGTACCCTCCTCTCTTAAAGACCAAGGGGCATGGGTGGGAAAGGGGGAGGGGGAAGAGGGACCGCAACGGACCGCAACGGACGCTGCAATTCACCACGGTTAATCCAAAGCATACATGGTTTCACGTGGCATTTTGCTTGTTCAGAGCGACGCGTGAAGCGTGAAGTCACGCGCCATTCGCGGAGCACTGGATTGTCTGAGCTGGCTCGTATCGTCTGTCGCTTTATGTCGTAGCGACAAACCGAAAATAAGAGTCCTTTTTCACATTGCGCCTTCTGCCTCTTTTCCCTCTTTGATCTCCTTTTCTTTGGCATTTCTCAAACCTATCACGAGCCACAATGGACGTAACTTGGTGAGCTTTCCCGCAACGTGCTCCAGGAAACAAGCACCATGGAGATCGCTTTCTTGTCAAAAGTAGCGCCATGAAAAATCGATGCATCTTTCGGAAGTGCTAGTTTCGATCCTGACGAGTTAAATAGTATTTACGAAGAATAAGTCAAAACATAAAATCGCCATCAAGCACAACTGATTTTCAGACCAAGCCAGGCCGTGGAATTCTTCATTATTCAGGAAACATTTGAATACCTTATTCTTTGACGCGCTCATGTGGCTTGGCTAGCAGAGATTATCGGTACCAACGAGTGAAATATTTTGCATTAAATAAGCTACTATAGTTTTTGTATTCTTCCCGCCGATTAGTTGTGTGACTATAACCTTCAATAATTATGGCAATTTAACACGTCTGCACAGGCGTGCATGACATGAATTGTTCAAGGCATTGCTTTTATTGCGCCTATCTGTGTGTTTTGGGTAAAATTCTACATTGGTATGCGCTCGAAGTTTTGAGACCGTCTTGTCATTTAGCAGTTCTTGCTCGAAGAAAGAATCCACATACGTGACCGAACCCGAGCAAATAGTATGGCTCTCTTAGTGCAAACAAATGAGTGCCATTTTTTTATATTGAATGATGGAACTAAAGCTCATTATTGTGATAGAAGTTGCTCTTTTGGATGACTGATATAAGTGGTAAAAATTGACTCCTATCCGTTCCCCTTCATAGTAAGTTGAAAATACGCGGGGATGTTGCGCTCGTGCTAAAAATGCCGCGGAGTGTGCACAAGAAGCATAGGCCGTTTACGAGCAAGAAGCAGAGTAGATGAGAATTTCTAGAGCGTGAGGTCGTTTTGCCCTTCTGTTCAAGGGAAGAAGTTTGGCTATCGTCGCCTGCTGGATTTTTTCACAACCTAGTGTGAAGATGCTTCAACTTCCTCAGCTGGTGTTAGCACGTGCAATGCCAAGCTTCTACGTAGAATGAAAATTAAAACATAAGCATGTGGGTGGCAAAATGCACTACCCATAGTGAGGAAAACAGAAGCACCCTTGTAAGTTTCTTACCGGCAATGGCGACACTGGCTCATGCTATATATAAAATGAGTACGTGCTTCGTTATCAAGACTGGCTAAGCTTCGGAGATTCAAAGCGTAGCCTCCTATCTACTGACAAAGCCTGGCAGATCGCCACGAGAAGCGGCCGCCGAAATGGAAAAGATGGAGCGGCAGACAACGGATGTGAGGAGATCCACGTGAATGGCGCTCCGCTGCGGCGAGACTCCAAAACGCAGCGTCTCGCCGCTGCCTCGCGACTCTGCTGCGTGACGCGAGAACCCTAAAGTGATGTTTCGGGTCCTCGCCGCTGCAAAAGCTGTACACTGCCGTCCAGGTTCCTTGAGAAATTGCTCTTTGATGCTCTGTGCTGCCAGATCCTCGCGCTCCAAATTGCAACGGGCACTCTATGGCTCCGTTGTCGAACTTCCAAGCTTTGTGAATATAGAGGAGGGTATGATGAAGGCCAGTTGCGCGAGCGCACGCGAATAAAATTTACCCCTGCATATACACTAAGCGACATTCAATTTGAATCTGTAAAGCTCAAACCGTTGTCTGGGTCTTACTATATAATCCACTTTAGCCTGAAAATCTCACATCGATATAATAATCGCCAACGCGAACCGTATGTTATGTTAACTACGACGGAACTTCAGAACGGCGCACGTTAACTCTAAGCTTCTTTTTTATAAGAGTCTTGTACGATCAAAAGTAGAATACGGAGCCTCTATTTGCGATCCTAACCGCGCCCTTCTACAAAAATCTCTTGAACTAGTTCAAAATACCGCAGTTCGTTTCATTCTGTCGAATTATTATCGAACAGCCAGCATATCATCAATAAAGTCCAGTTTGTTTTTACCTTCTGTGTCATTCCGTAGACAGTTTTTTTCTTTTTCAAGTTTGCCTCTTTCATAAAGTGTATCATCATTTTCTTTACATTGACTACCTATTACTCTTCCCTTCTCCACCACCAGAATTAAGTTAGATTAAGACGTTGCGAAACGAAAAATTTTTTTTATTCAGTTATCCCGCATACAACGACTTGACCCACCTTCTAGTAGATATCGCAATTATAACCGATTATTTTATTTTTTGCAAACATTTGTTTACATTTATGCTTGATGAGCCGACATGCGTAATTTAGTTTTGTTTATTGTATTCGTAACAGATCCTGCTTTCAGCTTTTGCCAATCGGAGTGTATTTTTGATATTTGAATTTCTAGCCGCATCTATTTTGTTTTGTCATTTTGTTTCCTTTACCCCTCTCCTCTACAATGTTTCGGCGCTTGAGGTTATGTACAATAAATAAATAAAAGTCCCGTGCTCTTGTATGGGTACTGGCGACGTGAGCGATCGAAAGCGTCACTGTGATCGGCCTTCCACGATTGGCCGAATGCTCACTATTACCTCAGCAAAGGATTTCTCATCGATGGAAATAAAAGTAATGTAAGAACTTCAATTTTGACGGTGTTGGCAGTGTTAGTTTCAAAGCGCAATGATTTCAAGCAGAGCCGTATATTAGGAGAGTTCGGACAATAGGCGGAGCAAAGGCCGCCGCCAGCGCCGAAGATTCCCCCCACGCTTAGAGCGTAAACTAAATTTGTGACACAGCGTCGACCAATCAGGAGACCTCTACTCCATCTCACAAATGTCTGCAGTGAAGGCAAAGGCACAGGCGCGTGAGCCTAGCTCAGCGAAACGCTTTTGTTTGTACGAGACCTCGTGCATAGGAGGCACTTTCCAAAGCCACGCGCTCGTGCCCATGCCTTTGTCTGCACTGCTAGAACAGCGTCCTGAGACTGGCTGAAAGAAAACAGTGCAAAGGGTGGGGTGCGCGAGCGTCTTGAGACGCGGAGTTCCGCTCGGCACGGCTCAAATTATACTTCGTTTCACTTTATCTGCGAGCGAAGCCAAAGCTAGAAGCGCGAGACCAGCGCTTTTTGCATTTCTCCCCAGCTCGCGCGCTCGAGCAAAGCCTGAACGCACGGAGCTTCCGTGCTCGCGCTTCCAGTTTTGCCTTCGCTCGCACATAGGGTGAAACGAAGTATAGTCGTGGCACATATTTAGATCACACGACCACCGCTAGGGGCTGTTTCGCGGCCTGTGGTTGGCCCCGAGATGCTCGCCTATCCAAACCAATGTATGGCCAAACTCTCTCAATAAACGGCTCTCAATAAACGGGACGTGACATCTCGTACCACGTGATGGCCATGTACTTGGCGGCCCGAGGCCAATGTTGCCGGACGGCGCCGAAGTTTCGGTTTCGATTTCCGCTCGTGTTTAAAATTAGATTTAAAAATATATATCCCATTTTTCGCGAAGCAAACGATG
>JAZHYW010009822.1:0-15332 GCA_037355805.1 Ixodes ricinus | reverse complement strand
ACGTTGTTGCAGACTTCTCTATTTTGATTCCGTGGGATGTCGTAAGTTCACACTGCGTGACCAGGAAAACGAGGGCTTGTAAATTCCCGAGCTCAGCAATAACGTGGTATCGGCGGAAATCAGGTGTAACAAAAAAAAAAAATCGGATTGTTTCTGATGAAGTTTTCCATATGAACTTAAGATATACGTCGACATCCTAGTTACGGTTTTGACATTGATTATGAATCAGTCTCTGAAAAACAGAGTATTTTCGCTTACAAGTTATCACTAACTATGCTCATACAATAGATGATTTACCGTTATCTGTCGGTAGTAGACCCTTTCCAAAATTCAGTGCCATCTGGTGCCTCGTAATAACAGTTTAGGTTTTGTCATGCCTAGAGCATCTAAATGAGCTTCGCTTAAAACATAGAAAATAGAAGATCGTTTTATTTGAAGAAAATACAGCTGTGAATGTACAATAGCGAGCCGGTGAAAGCCTCAAGAGCGTGTGGACCTCACTTGGCAGATGGCGATACACAAGAAGAACACATTGTAGTAAGGTACGTTCCAAAAAAGTTGGATCAGAGGGTATTTGGCTTTCAAAAAATTTACACGTTCGCGGAATCACAAGAAGTCAATTTGTAGAGCTACGAAAAAGATATCCTTGGTAAACATACGAAAAAAAAGTCTTCACCTAACGGCTTCAAATTCCGCAATGCTTTCCCTGTGCTTTTTGCCTTGAAGTTATGGACTGGAAGGATTCTGGTAGGCTGTTAAATACTTGTGGAGACGTAATACGCCTCTCGTGCGCTCACCATACTTCGTTCTGATCCGCGGCATCGGGAAACGAAGAGAATCGTCACTGACCGTTTCCCGACATTGTTGTGGGCGCCGCCATTTTTGGCGCGTGTTGCAGAGCAGACGCAACTGCCGATCGTCATGACTCGAAAGTGCGACTTCCTCGGCGTTAGATTCGGTGTTAGAAAGCTCATGTAATATTGGCAATCATGATTTTAAGCCACAATATGGCCAAGTGTTGTTGTTTTCTGAGGCGCAGCTTATTTATTGTCACTAGCCGTACCAATGGCGGTGATGAATGTGCTAATTTATCGTTCATCGCTACTTTCGCAAAGTCAACGGCTGGCGAGAAATTGTTCACTGTGTGGTTCTTCCTCGATCTCTTTTATTTCAATGGTGACGAAGAACCTGAAGTTAGAACAAGCGCCCAAACCCACACAGACGCCTCGATAAAATTTTGTAAACGAGAGGGCTTTAAGAGGGATTGTGTGCCGCCCACAGATTTACTGGGTCTGAGTCTGAAATGAACGCATACATAGCTCTTGTGTTTCTTTCGTACTTGGCATCGTACTAACCCCCGACATACAGGCCCCGCGCACTCATCCGCTTAAGAGCATCTTCAATGTCTTCTTTTAACAGTCACTACACAGCCGCCATTGGTACGGCACTTAAATTCCGTACCACAAATGATGATAGTGATCAAAGTGGTAAGACTGAATTTCGGAAAGGGTCTATTATCGTTTTATTTTACTGATTTATTTAAGGGAGCAAAGAATAAAAAATCAAATTTTTGTTTCTTATACTATGTTTTTCCCAGTACACAAGTATGTAACAACAGGTATCTATGACTAGTCGGTTTGTAGCAACAAATGTCGTTGCGATAAGGAAATTTGTTGGAGCCAAACTACTGCCCAAACAACACGTTGGTTCATTTACATTTATTTTAACAAAGTGCCTGACCTGGCACACCAATCTTTGTTAAAAAAAAGACTTGCAATTCACGGTTTCTTCTAGCTTTTCTGTGAGCTGATTCGAAAACTATTCGCATTATCGTAGCAATTATTTTTATAGTTTATATTGAGTCACCTCTGTAGTGTTCTCCATCGGGTGTCAAGCATTGGTTTTTCACAAGGCCGCACTTTGTTGTTCACCAGATTCGTTGAAATTGTTAACTTATGTGTAAGTCACTCGGAGGTGTTGCAACACGACGATAAGGTTATTGACAGCTCTTGCGGCCGCTGGCTCCTTGTACTCCCTACAACGAAGTGCAAAAATAAATTATAGCAGATCCCGGGTTAGTACAAAACCAGCCAATTTATTTTCCAACCCGGCATCAAGCTAAAGTGCATGGGCGAAATCCCCAACCGGGGGGGGGGGGGGGGGGCGGGGGGGCGCAAAGCCCCCCCTGGTTCTCAGAGTGGGTAGGGGGGGGGGGGGCGGGGCAAGGCATGTGTTTTGCCCCGCCTGGAACGGCCCGCCACTGGGCAGGGCAAACACTGGCCGAGCGGCGCCCAAGGAATACCAAGGGCTCCGCCGCTCGACCCGCGCGCGCATATTCTTAACGCGCAGGCAATACAAACCCTGGCAACGGCGCTCACGCCGGATTGGCTGGTTCGTGGAGATAAGCGCTGCCGCCGTCCAGCATAGCCAGGCGGCGGTGCTGATGCGAGTTTCCTGAAGCGGTAGCGTAACTTAGTGGTATAAGATGTCTGCCTCATACGTATCAGACCGCGGGTTCTATCCATGGTGTGAGCTTACCTCTTTTATTTTTTTCTTCTAACATTTTGTTTTGTCGAGGCATTTGGCGATACTCACGACATTTCTTTTTTTGCGATTCACACACAAAAAAAAACGAATGTTGTTGACGAACATCGCTAAACTAAATCGTATGGGACTCTATTCACGGAACTGCATGGAGACAGCGGGGCTTGGATTGCCGACTGGACTCCGCAAAGTGGCGTGTACGGGGGGGGGAAGCCATGTGGTTCATAGTTTTGTAAGTAGCAGCCACACACTGACGCCGCGGAGTGGCGTGAAAGGCGCGAGGTGGGTTAACGCGCTTCGAGTGATACACGCGCCGTCCGAATCCGAAATTTAAGTTCCCGCGCGTTGCCGAGCAGCCAATCCGGCGTGACCGTCGTTGCTAGGGGGTTTATCGCCTGCGCCGTAAAAGGAGCCAGTGACGAAAGCGCCCGGTGCGCATACATAATTGGCTCCTCCTCCCCCCCCCTCTTTTACAACGCCTACACACACAAACACACGCCGTAAAAGTTAGTGATGGACCGAATCTGCCAAACTTCAGATTCGGCAAAGTTCCGCAGATGCCGAGTTTCAAGAAAAGTTCGGCCAAAATTCGGCCAAAATTTTGCAAATGCCCGCGCACGCGCACAACGCGACGGGGCCACGAGCTTGCAAATGGACACCGCGCAGTCGCGCGGTTACCATCGCACAGTTTAGTACAACCAGCGGTTACAGCGAGGTGTGGAGTAGGCGACAAGGTAGCTGTGCGTTTGTGACCTTTTGCGAGTGTGGTTCTCTTAAATATTTTCTGCCTCAAGGACAGAAGATCGACCATTAATTTACGAGTCCACTGCGCAAGTGACAAATAAAGCGGTGCATTCTGCATTCTGGATAACGTGATTTTCATTTGACCTTTCCATTGATGCAGCGAGGTAGTTGAAACATTGAATGACAGGTGACAATTCCGCTCAGTGTGCGCAGCCCACTGCCTTCAAACGAGGGCAGAGTCACGAAAGCTTGCCAGAATGTATGGGATGCAGCTGGCATCCTCGTCATAATGTGATACATGTCTCCTCCTTCTTTTCTTACCCTTTTACGTACTTTCTGTAGCGTATATATTCTGTAAATTTATTTGTCTCTTTTGTTTTTTCTTATGTGCTGGCGGGCTGTCAGCGGACATGTACAGCTACTCAAAAAAAAAGTAATTAAGTTAAGTTAGTGAGTATTAGCTCCTCAAAAGTAATTTGAGTATAGCAGAAAGTAGCTCCAAATGGTAAGTAATGCAGTAAAATACTAATTACCATAAAACGTGAATTACTATTGAAGCTACTTCCTACTTTTTCTCATGCTAGCAAGGAGTACTTACATAGGTTTTGATGCGTTAGCGAAATTCTGCTAGCCGAATATAACGCGGCTTGTGTTTTCGCAGAAATGCTTTAATAGCTGGTTCTGCTTCTGCATGCCTAATTGTTGTGTGCTTCTTTTTGGTCAAGGATGTACTGCGGATGTATAATTTCACCTTTGAGGTTTAGCACTGCCTGAGCTTGATTTTACAGACAGTGTTTGATTGCTTACAGTGTTTGCGTAAAGTACGTCTAAAAACTAATTGGAACTACAAAGTAAATGAGAGGTTTTGTACTTAAAGTAAAGTAGTAAGTACACCGGATCAATGTACTTGAAGTGAAGTACTGTAAATACAATGTACTTCTCCCAAGTAAAGTAGAAGTACTTTTTAACAAACTCTTTCAGAATGCCCTTTCGTTCCCTATACAGCTTTTTGTTGTTTTTTGTTTTTTACCTGGCCGTTATGCATTTGCTTCAGGGGAAATCGGAGGTGCATTAGTTTTTTTCGGAAAGAACGGCAAAATCGGAGGTGCATCAGTTTTTTTGGGGGGGAAATGGCGGCTACTAATGCGCAGCAAAGTAATACCCCTTATTCTCGCTGACAAACCATTTAACGCAATCAAGTTATAAGGCACTTATTTGTATTGGTCTTATAGCCGCTATTTCTTCACTCAGAGAAATGACCAGATGACGTCTCGAGAGACAGCTGCAAGCTATACAGGAGCACAATATTAACTTCAGAGCGGGTGCTGCACTTTGTTACCTCCTTTGAAGGAGTGAGGATGTAGTGTGTATACACCTCCAGTAGTGGGCGAGGGGTACCTACATTCGGGAGAAGCGGGGGCCGGCCCTTGCTTCAAATCCGTCAGCTCTCCTTGAGCTTCGGGATACAAGGAAACGCCAGTCTTCGGCGCTAATTTCCGCAGTTAGTCGGCCTTTCTTGCGTCGTGTTTGTTTCCCTCCCGCGCCTCGTAGCAGTGCTGTTGCAGTGGGGGGCTCGTTAAAGTACTGGGGGGTTTTGGAGTATCCAAACCATTTTCTTCCTCCCCCCCCTTTCTGCGCCACATGCTTCCCCCTCTGCAAATATCAGCTGATCTGCCAACATCTTATCTCTGTTGATTGGCAAAGCAACAACTAAAATTCGCAAGTAATTTGTAATTTCAGTAAGAAGTCACCCGGAAAAAGTTGTTAAAGTAAACTACAGATTGCCAAAATATGAAATGTAAGTGAAAGTTACTCAACTGCAGAAAAGTAAGTTAAACTACAGTAACTTGAGAAAAGTAGTTGAACCACGGACAAGTCTTGCTGGCAGGCGCTCCGCATGTAAGGGTTTTCACCTATCTGCCTGGCCCCCGCACACCACCACATGGGCATTTCCAGTATGTGCCAATAAAGAAGTTATTATTGTTATAACAATCCTGTTTTCTGCACTGAGTACTTTGTGCCAAAACAGAATAATAATGCTTTTTAGTTCGCGTTGTTTCGCGATTTTATCTAGCTGTATAAAACTAAACACAGAACTATCATGCTCGACGTTGCACATCCAACATTCCTAACTCTTCCCATCTTGCTAAACATCCCCGTGTGTGTCCCAACACAGAAACTGGAATTTTAAACGTTAAAAACGGCACGTTGCGAATATGGAACGCACAACTTTCATGCAAATCTGACGTCAAGTGACTCAAATCCAGAAACATGCATATTTACAATATTGCTATCTCTTCTGAGTGAAGGCTCAGCAACCGTTGCATTCGTTTTCGCGCACGAAACGGTGACTCACAGAAAAGTAAGAACGCAGTGATTGCCTTTATTTTAACATTGATGTAAACACACTTGCAGGCGTGCGCTGATGAGCCTCGCAGTCAAAGCTCTTGTAGCGTGATTCGTGACTGCGCCGGCTACTACCCAACCTCGTCGTCACGCCCCTTTCTGCATGCAAACACTAAAATGGCCAGTAAGCACACAAAAGCGACATTGATGCAATTATCTTGTAGAATATCACCTTATTTAGTCATAACTGTGTCAATAGGCACTGCATGTTGTATTATGTTAAGAAAAAAAAATCATTTCTGGTCAGAAAAATACTAAAGATCAATGTTAAGTCTGAGTAACAGTGTATTTTTGACGCGTCATCCCCAAATCTTTAGAAAAGTTCGGCAAAAGTTGAGCCGAATTTTCGATTCGGCAAAAGTTTGGCCCATCACAAGTAAAAATATCGCGACCCAGGGGGAGGAGGGTCTGGTTGCCCCCCCTCAAAAACAAGTTGGTACGCCACTGCAAGTGTGATACATATTTTTCAATTACCAATTTTCTATCTCTACTTAATGAAATAAAAAGTGCTTGATTTAGTATCTTTCGGGGATATAAGATTTGGGCATAATTTAGCGCGTGAACAGAAATTCTTTGAACGTGTTGCATACCTTATCACTACGCTTTACAAGTCAGCAGAATGTATCACTGTTGTATACACTGTTTTCTGCTTTTGAATCCGTATCAATAGGTCATATTGTCTAGTTCGCTTCGGGTTCGTTCGACTAATCTCTGCTTGTTACTCTAACAAAAACATTTTCAGTCACAAGCGGTTGTCAAATATTTTAAAGCCCTTTCTACATCTTTGAAAAGAGTTAGGAATATGATTTTTTTAACTTCGCGCAAATGTATCTTCACTTTAAACGTTTGCAAAAAACTTACACAGTCTGTATTTCATGCACAAAGCAGCACTTCGTTTCTTTTTCATTGTGTGTTGTGGGGGCGCCATAATTGTAGGGGCCGTAGCACATGTGCTCGTCTAGAGGGAGTACTCGCTGGCAGCCATTGCCGTGAAGGCGCGACTGCTGAGCGTGTACTGAAGTGACTAAGCTTCCACCGTTCGTTGCGCGACGTGTATCCCACCTTCAAGATTGCCGGTCCTGGCGGCCTATTAATGTTGAGCTTGTTCTGAGAATGAGTTGTAAACAGCGGCCTCAAATATGGCGTCCAATAAACACCCCCTATTAGCGGCGAGATCAGGGGGGGAAAAGAGGAAAGGGAACGCGGCTCACCGCGGTGGCGGCCATTAGAAAACCGCTTACGTTGCCAGCAGCGAAGAAGTTGCTGCCATACACGGCGAACTGAGTGTTACTATCTTTTCGTTTGGGAAAGAGAATGTATTGTTGTGTTACATATGTCCGCCTGCAAACAAACAACTAAGTTTAATTATATTAATTTTGTTTACTAGGTTCGAAACCTTAAAAACGGGCTTGCGACAACTTATTGCTTCCGTCATTTCGGAGTACACAAGGCAGTTATCTCGCTGATCTGGTTTCGGTTTCGGAGACCGTGAGCCCAGCACAAACCGTGAACGTTCCAGCTCTTCGTCATTACACTGTGTTGCAGAGAGCAGGGTAAAATACAACCACACGGCCCACCAGAGCAAACGCATAGCTATCGCAAATCTTGGCTTGTGATTGCGCCTTTGTAGATCATCTTATCCCCCCCCCCCCAACCCTTTTTTAATGTTTTTTCTATTAGTTTGGGTGTTGCAGCAGTGGCGTCACGAGAGTCAGCGGCACCCGGGGCAATAGCCTGCCGCGACAGCCCCCCCCCCCCCCCCGCTTTCGAGTAGCCCACCGCAACACCCCCCCCCCCCGCTCTCGCATAGCCCGCCGCGACTCCCCCCAGCCCCCCCTCTCGTGGCCCGCCGCGACACCCCCCCTGAGCGCTGCACGCGGGCGGACCCCCCCCCCCCCCCCTTGTGACGCCACTGAGTTGCAGGCCACCCAGGCTGGGCCTTCGGCCTATCTGCGGCACCCCGTCTCCTCCCGAGCCGAAATAAATGAAATACAGGGAGACGCGCAAACGACGGGTATAACAAAATCGTCTGCGTATTCCGCACACCTCGCAAAAGCACTTCCCCCTCACCTTGCGAAAAGCGCGGAACACGGAGTCCGCACCGTCTCCTGACTTCCCAGACTTTTACCTGCTTTAGAGCAGTTTGTACCTGCTAGTAGGTATGTGTACTGAAATTTGAAACTAGGGGCAATGCCAGAGAGAAGAGAGACGAAGTTTGGAAAGCTTGCTCGCTCTCCCTATTTCTGAACTTTCAAGTGATTATACTATAATAAATGCACCAACGCCTCCTCCAAAAACAAAATAAAAAGCACTATGTTCACTACGGGAAAAAATGGTCTCAGTTCATGCGTCTGTGGGCAGGTACACTGTAAACGAGAAGTAGCCCGGATGGGAGTTTTAAAGAATCAGATGCCGATTAAACTCCCAAGCCTAAAGCATTCACTCCCGCACATGGGAGTATAGAAACTAGAAACCACCACTTTACTCTGGTTGCTAAGGGACGGGGTATAAAAGCGACATCACCTGATTTGACTCCCATTTTAAACTGGAGTTCTTGTGCGTCAACACGCCGCAAGACGAAATGGGAGTTGAAAATACTCCCATCCGTCCACCCGTCTGCGGGAGATCGGCCGCCATTGACGCAGCCGACGTTTCCCCCGTCCCGCCCAGTCCCGGCTCTGGCACCAACGGGTTTCCCGTCGTGGGAGAGGACGTTATAATGGGTCCAAAGCGTTTTGGGGATGGTTTTTGTCCGAAATTCCGACGCCGGCGAACACCAAATATTACATCAGTGAAAAACCAATCACAAAATACGAACTTTTCGCTCAATCTGCGAATACCTAAAGGTTGAGGGTACTATGGGGAAGCAGAAGACAATCCAGTTCTTTTCGGGCAGACGCAAGTGTAGTGCAACCATTGTGTGTTGTTTTAAGGCCCTTTCACACGATGCATTTTTCTGGCGCATCTTGACTCGCGAAACGAGTTTCGTGAAATGGATTCGACGTCTGAACAGGGCCGAAAAACGCTCGTCTGCATCTCCCTGGGTTTTCACGAAAAACACAGCCAACGACCTCTCGAAAAAGCTGTCACGTAATCTCAAAAGGATAAGCGAGCCGTTGGCGGGGCCCAGTGGCGGATTAAGGTGTGTGTGTGTGCGTGGGGGGTCTGTCCGGATGTTCTGATCCCCTCTTGATTTGTGCATGCGTAAAAATTTAGGGCTGGGAAACAAAAAAAAAGGGGGGGGGGTCGGTGAGGGGTGTTCTAAAAAAACATCTGATACGCTGACCGCCTCCGGGTGTATCTCAAAACGTCCCATTCGCATTTGAACCTTGCGCATTTCGTCCCATTCTCATTTGGTCCTTCTCGTCTGAACCTTCTCATAAGATCCGAATCGTGTTTTTCGCAACTGGGCCCATTCTCATTTTGCCCGTTATCTGAAAACGTCCCATTCGCATTTTGACCCTGCGCATTTCGTCCCATTCTCATTTGGTCCGCCTTGTTTGAACCTTCTCATAAGATCCAAATTGTATTTTTCGCAACTGGACCCATTCTCATTTCGCCCGTTCGCGACACGACCGAATGGCACTAGTTTGGCATGCTTCTAACGTTGTTATGCCTTCGCGGCTTTGTTGATGAGCCTTACCTTGCTTGGGCCCCCAACATACCATCAGATATGCTGGGTGTATCAAGGAGCGGCCAGGCTCTTTAAATCGACCGCAAAATTCGGTTTCTTAACCTATCGCGTACCGATTTTGTACAGCGTTGGCCACAGGTGGTGCATTTTTTATATAAAATTCGCATAGAGCGAGCTTACCTGAGGAAGTGTAAAAAAGAAAAAGGCTTAGGTCCTATGAAAAACGCATCGAAGCCACCGGTCTTCAAACCATAGGGCGCCCTATGGTTTGAAGACCGGTGGCTTCGCTGCGTTTTCATAGGAGCTAAGCCTTTTTTTTTTACTTTTTCCTCAGGTAAGCTCGCTCTTTGAAAATTTTCTATAAAAAAGGCACTTGTGGCCAACGCTGTAGAAAATCGGAACGCGATAGGTTAAGAAACCGAATTTTGCGGTCGATTTAAAGAGCCTGGCCGCTCCTTGATACGCCCAGTATGTTATGTGTAGAGGTACGCACTGAGAATCGTACAATGACGCCTGCTTCCTTTCCTCTAAGCAAACGAAAAAAAAAAGCGATGAACATTTATTTGGAAACTTCGTTTGAACAGAAATAGCATACATAATAGCAGTGGTTCTCAACCATTGATGTTTCGCGGACCCTTTGTAGAAAGGCGGAGATGATGGAGGACCCCGTTTGGTGTGAGGGGCATAGAAAGGTATAGGCTATCATGATAATGATTTAATAAATGAATATAACTAATTGCTAATAACTAATTGCTAATAACTAATTGAATAACACACGAGAGTACTCACCCGAAAATTGGAACGTTTCTTCTCAACGTGAAGAAAGACAACTAATATTGCCGTGCTTGACTGATGAGACAGGGCTTCGCGGACCCCTAGAATGCCTTTGCAGACCCCCATTTGAGAACCACCGCATTATAGAAGTGGTGGCATTGTCCCAAGTCGAGAGACCCTAAACAACGTGACATTTCGGAATATGATCTGGCTGCGATAAATAGTTGGTCTGTTTTATTGTCAGGTAGTAGCTTTTCACGACGATCTCGACGCACTGCTAAAATCCTTAGCAGAGAGAGTATGCCTGTAGCGTTGCACACACACACACACACACACACGCACAAAATATATCAATGTATTTACTAATACCACCCCCCCACCCCCCCCCCCAAAAAAAAAAAACGATTTTGGTATGGAAAGAGTCAAGTGCGACGGGTTAAAGCGAGATATTTTTGAGAATGGCGGTTTTGAAAAGTGCCAGGTGAGAAGGGCGAAACGAGAACGGGACCAAATGAGGGGGTTGGAATGCGAAAGACGAAACGGGAAAGGGCCAAATGCCACGGGTCAAAACGAGAAGATCTTTTTGAGAATGGTTGTTTTGAGAAGGGCCAAGTGAGAAGGGCAAAACGAGAACGGACTCAAATGAGAAGGGTTGAAATGCGAAGGACGAAACGGGAAAGGACCAAATGCGACAGGTCCAAGAGAGAAGATCTTTTTGAGAATGGTTGTTTTGAGAAGGGCCAAGTGAGAAGGGCGAAACGAGAACGGGCTCAAATGATAACCACCCCCCCCCCCCCTTCCCCCCTCTGGAAATACCTGCGTCCGTAGCTGGCGGGGCCAGATTTCTACCCGATTCCAAGCCACAGCAGGAAAAAAGTAAATGAACACGGTGCGATCCACGGATGGATACGTAGGATGTGTTTTCTTGGTCTACTCGAGTTCGGGTGCGTACAGGTCGGTGGCGCGTGGCAGCTTTCTCAATTTTTGGGCACTCGTAGTGACGAGCGCGAACACTGCATGACGCCGCCAAGAATGCTCTATTCGCGTTGTCGACGAGCGCGGAGAGCGCTGCCCGACGGCGGTGACTACCCAGAAGCCTACACGCGCGAGCGCCCCATTCGGGAATTCGGGGCAGCTGGGGCCAGTGTGGTGCTCGAGGCGCTCATTTCTGCAATGTGAACCTGCCGTTCTTGCCGCGTGTCGTCTGCTGTCCACGTTTTCCCGTGCTGGTGTGCATATTTAACGTTCGTGCGCTCGACTGGGCGATTGTGCGCGTGGACGGGGACTGCTCCGAGGATGTGCTACCGCCGTTAGGCCTATCTCTAACGAGCTCGGGCCCATAGGCCTAACAGCCGGTGGTGGTTGGTGAGGTGCCGGCAAAAGCGGGAAGCTTCGTGACGCGCCAAAGGTAGAGTTCATTAGAATTAAGTATGACCTAATGTGTGTGCTATATTTAATTATGTGCTAGTCGTTCGCATTGGCCGCCGTTCCGATCGAAACAAGCGTCATCGAATGTACGAGAACGGTGGACCCAGTGAAACATTTGAACCATTTGCCGGCCAGAAATTTTCATCTGGAGTGTCTCGGCTAGGTAAACGATAGTAGCGGTACGCGATGAAAGTGGGACTGAATTTTGCATTGTTCGTAAAGGTTCTGTGAAGTGCGCTACAATTTCAAACGCGTACATTGCGTAATTAGGCTTCGTCCGCTCTCTTCGGTGTCAGTTTCTTGAATCGGCGTGGTGAAAGCCTACTATGATGATAACAGACTGGCCTTCTGTCAGAATGAGGTCGCTATGGAATATCGATTTCATCAAAGCATTCCGGCGGAATCACCAGAGTCGCCTGGCACGACTCCGGCAAATCTGCCAAGCAGCTAGCTTCGACAAACGCGATAGTATGATTTGTGTTTTGTCACATTTGTGTGAGATTTTGGAGAAAATAAATGCTGGTCTGCACTCGTTATCCCCCAACATTTGTTTGTTTTCGAACTGCTAACCACTGCCCCGAATCGTTGTTTTGAAGCGTGTCCAAACCACGAGAACGAAAAGGTACAAACTGGGAAGCCGACATACGGTACGTGTAAAGACGACGCGGTTGCCACGAAGACGCGCATGCGCAAAATGGCAGCTCGTCTGGCTCGTCGGACGCGCTAGCCGCGGTGGTAACTAGTGATGGGCCGAACTTTTGCCGAATCGAAAGTTCGGCGCCGAATCTCGGGATTCGGCAGAGCCGAACTTTTGCCGAATTTTTCAAGAGATTCGGCAAAGATTCGGCAAAAATACATTGTTACCAGACTTACATTGAAATTTAGTTTTTTCTGGCGAAAAAAGGTTTTATGTTGTTTTTTCCTAACTTAAATGCAACATGTAATGCATATTGACACAGTTATTGCTAAGTAAGGTGATAATCTACAAGATAATTGTATCGGTGTCGTTTTTATGTGTTTACTGGCAATTTTAGAGTGACTTCTAGCAGAAGTGGCGTGACAACGAGGTTGGGTGGCAGCGGTGGCAGTCACGAATCACGCTACGAGAGTTTCGGTTTCGAGGCATTATTAGCGCAACCCTGCTGTGTGTACAGTGTTAAAATGAGGGCAATAACGCTGCGTTCTTGCTTTCTCTGTGACTTACCGTTCTGTGCGCGAAAACGAATGCAACGGTTGCTGAGCCTTCACCAGAAAAGTTAATATTATTATTGTAAATATGCATGTTCTTCGATTTGAGTCACTTGACGTCAGCTTTGCATGAAAGTGTGCGTCCCATATTAGCAACGTGTCGTTTTTAACGTTTAAAATGCCAGTTTCTGGTGTTAGGACAAACACGAACGTTTAGAAAGATAGGGAAAGTTAGAGACGTCGGATGCGCAACGTCGAGCATTATAGTTCTGTGTTTAGTTTTATGAAGATACAGGAAAATCGCGAAATAACGCTGGTTGAAAAAACAATCAATCAACCAATCAATCTTTATTTGCACAAAATAGTAAAACACGGGAAGCGTGCGCGGCTGACAGAAAGGTTACAAACCCGTACGCTGAGGCGCCTGCCAACCAACTTTCCGTGAGTTAATGAATAGACACAACACACAACAGTTCGACGTTTAAGACGCGGACGAACACAGGAAGGACAAAATATGGCCATTGGACTCGCAAATTAAGGGCGGCCCACACACTCGCGCAGAGTGCGCAGCGCAGCGGCACACACTACTTCTGAGCCGAAAACAGAATTGTTATAATTGCGACGAGTGCTTTAAAGTAATTGTCGGCCAATGTTTCAACTACCTCGTTGCATCAGTGGTTTCACATACTCAGGGTAATGCGTTTATTTAAACCGTAACAGAACGGCGCAGCGCGATGCACGCTGCGTCGTAGGTTGAGTGAGTCTGAGGAGGCGCCCGCGGTAACAGCCGTCTCCGTGAACGAAACTTGATCCGTGCGAGCGGGCCTTGGTCGGCGGTTGGACTTCGCACGATAGTTCTTATACGCGTAGTCGCGGTATGTAGCTGAGCGCGCCGCCGGATACTAGCAAATATATCAAGTGGAAATGTCAAATTAAAATCCCGTCATGCAGAATGTACCGCATCATTTTTTACTTTCGCAGTGGACTGCGTAAATTACTGGTCGATCTTCTACTCTTGAGGCAGAAAATATTGAAGAGAACCACACTCGCTCACAAACACAATTACCGTGTTGCCTACTCACTCCACACCTCGCCGTAACCACTGGTTGTACTCAATGAGCTTGAGTTGGTTGTACTACGCTGCACCACCGTGCACTGCACGATATAACCTCACGACTGCACCGACTGCACGGCGTCCATTTGCAATCCACGGCCCGGTAGCGTTCTCGCGCGTGCGCAGACATTTGCCGAATTTTTGCCGAATCTTTGCCGAACTTTCCTTCAAAAGTTCGGCATTTGCCGAACTTTGCCGAATCTGAAGTTCGGCAGATTCGGTCCATCACTAGGTAAAGCAGACAGTGGCGTAGCCAGTGCGTGTTCAAGGGTCGAAACACCCCGAAATTTCATAATTTTTATCTTTCCCTTTTCCATTGCCAGTTTTTTTTTTTCTGTTTTATGTGTGTTTCTTTTTCTGTTCGACAACCCACTACGGCGAGGGGCCGGACCCACAACGTTCCAAAGCAAAACGAAGAAGGCAACACTGCAAGTGGACTGCGTGAGCGTGAGAAATGCAAGTCCGGCTCCGGCTTTCCGAAGAGCCTTCCGCCGAACTCGACAGTGTTATTAGCAACCGAAGCCTTTCTTCGGGCCCGCAGGTGCGAATGACTCCGCTCCTGACGTCACATAAGCCGCGAAATCCTGACCTCGAAGGACGCCTGGCCTCCGCCTCGGAAAAGGCAGGCGGCTTGACTAAAGTTCCCCTACTCTTTGAGTCTCAAGGACTCCACGCCACTACCAGGGCAGCGAAACAAAATTTCAAAATAGCAATTTCTCTGACTTTGCAAACCCTACAAACCGGACGACAAAATGACAAACAGCTTAGCTTTCTTTTTTTTTTTCGTCCCGTCTTTTCTTTGTTTTTGGGGTCACTCGCCTGTACTCCTTTAATTTCAGTAATACGCCAACCGAAATGTAAAAAAAAAAAAAAAGAATCGGGAGAGAAAAGCGGCAGCATATGCACCGTGGAAGCCACTTTGGAATGCCCAGAATTCTTTGGTTTCAAAGCGTACCTAGTTTACCTCTTTAATTGCTGCAGTGGGTGATGTTTATATGTTTAGGGGTTAAAAGCGCTAAAAACGACGGACGAGTAGGAGAGACACACACCACAGAGCGCTTACGCAACATGCCCTGTCATTGAGGTCAGCCCCCTCTGGCAATCTTGCGGTGCATTGCAATAGGTGTGAGTGTTTTACCCTATTTAGACAACACCGTCATCTTGGCACGAAACAAAAATAGAAAGACAAGAGAGATAACGGAGGCGTTTTTTATTTCCGAGTGTGACGAAGGTACGTGTGTAAGTGCCCCATCGATAGCCCTGTTTGAATCAGAGTTATCGTTTCTACGATCATGCATGGTGTAAGAGTACGAAATGTGATAAGCGGCGGTTGGAACTGAATCGGATGTGTGTCTTGTTGTTTTCGCGGCACGTGTGTTTTTCAAAATAAACCAGTTGCAAGTAGCGCTCTGTGGTGTGTGTCTCTCCTACTCGTCCGTCGTTTTTAGCGCTTTTAACCCCTAAACATGTTCAACCAACTAGCCCAAATCCAAACCCTTC
>JAZHYW010009820.1:0-31771 GCA_037355805.1 Ixodes ricinus | reverse complement strand
GGGGAAAAATGAAACGCGAACAGAGGAGCGCGTGGCTTGCCGTACAAGCTGCGCCACCTGGAAGTGAGCCTAGGGCCGAGGGTGCGTGGCCTACCCGATGTGTTCACGCCCTTCGCTCGGCGCCCCAAGCTTCGGCAGTGCGCCTCTTAGTGCGCTGAAAGCTATCACCGCTATCTTTGCTGGCTCAGAGCGTGCGGTGCGAGAAGCTCGGCCCACGCGCCGAGCAGACAAAGATAGCGGTGACAGCTTTCAGCGCACTGAGAGGCGCACTGCCGAAGCTTGGGAGCGCCGAGCGAGGGCGTGAACACATCGGAGTAGGCAACGCACCCTCGCTCTAGGCTCACTTCCAGGTGGCGCAGCCTGTACGACAAGTCACGCGCTCCTCTGTTCGCATTTCATTTTCCCCGACTAGTACGTCTGTTGACTGGAATCACCTTTCCACATGAACTGAAAAACTTCTTAATCTTGTTAATCTAAAAAAAAAATGCTTTAACAGGACTACCTGGACCTGTTTGATGTTCTCCTTGTTTTGTTTACTTTCTGTGCGTCGTCATTCCATTCCACTCTCTATAGCCTTCGTGCCCTCAGGGCACAAAAAATAAATAATAGTAAGTAAAAAAATAATAAAAATTGTATTTAGTCTACGAATTAGGCCCTGGGTATTAGTTTGGGACCGGTGAAAACAGCTAATTTGTGCTCTACCTGATGCAAACCTTTTCCGTGATGTTTTTTTTTTTTTTTTTTTTGTGAGAACAACTGTTTACAGATTGTTATAGACCGACACGCTGTTTACAAACATGCCCGCATTTGCCCACACCAGGTGTGGGCACTGCGCAAGCGCAGAAACCAGATTCGCATGAGGTGAAGCTTCTGCGCATGCGTCGTGGCGACAACAGCGCCACCGCAGAAGCGTGACGTCAGAGCCGCGTGTTGTTCTATAGGAAATAAACGAGGAACCCTACGGCTTCCCTTTTTAACTTTACGGTCGACAGTTTGCAAAGATTTCGTCCTCGTCGGTTGTCGTCGCCGCGCGTGCGAAGAATGAATTTTTTTCTTCTCCCTTTTTTGGCGCGAGGAGAGAAGTCGGGACTTCCCGTCGGCCGTGACGCGCAAAGAGAGCGAAGAGAGCAGCCCTGGCGTCCCATCAAGAATGGCGCGACGGAGGGAGAGTCTTCGTGTCGTCTGCTTCAAACAATTGTTTCCAAACGTTCCTCGCGTTATGCAAAATCTTACTTTGGCAGTATCCAGTTGCTAAGCGTAATGTTGGATGGTTTTGAAAACTTCCGCCGCGCTAAGCACTTACTTCACAGATCACCGAGCACTTGTGGCGGTTGTCGGTGGTATCCGCGACGCCAACCACGACGGCTATGAGAATTAATCACGGCGCAGCTCCGTCCTCAGGCACGTGACGGCACCATTCCATCCGCATTGCGCGACCCCGCTACAGCTATCGCATTTGTTTCTTCGCATATTTTTATTTTCCCTTTAAAAATGTTAACTAAATATTTCAATGCGAACGAGGGATTTCGTTTTCGTGTTTTGAGGCGCTGGATTGCATGCATGAAAACTTTGGGACTTAAAAATCCCACTAACTTTGGGACCCAAAAACAACTTTCCACGTCTTTTTCATATATATATATATATATATATATATATATATATATATATATATATATATATATATATATATATATATATATATATATATATATGTGTTTGGGTACTTATAATGAAGGAATGACAAATTTGCTTTTAACGATACCATATTTGTGACTTGAGCAGCAATGTGAATGAAGTTTCTTCTTTTTTAATAACGTGGAATGATTTCTTTGGACAGTCACTTTTCGAGGAGCGGAACGTCCGCGCTTGCATTGGTTCCAGACAGCAACAACACCATGACGTAAAATCGTAAAAAAGAAGAAAAAAATCTGCGTGTGACATTTCAAAATTAAAATTTATCGAAATAAAACCTACAACTTAAATGTATCTAGGACTAAAATTTCAGCTCTCTCGGTAACGACACCACCTTTTCTCGCTCATCTACACGTGTGTGCTTTTACAGGGTAGACGCTATGCCAAATAGGTATTCTTAATCAGAAAATAAATAAAAAATAAAATATTGATTTATTTAAAAAAATGAAATGTATTTGGTTTATATCAAATTGTTTTTATTGAAATCATAGGCCAATAATTATTGCTTTTAGACCTCTACATGTATTTTTAAACTTGGCAGATTTAATGATAAATCCCCGAAAACAATGCAGAAGAAACAATTTAGTGTACATATTGAATTGCAGCTTAATTAACAACTTTTTATTGAATAAACATCGCCATAGAAGAGAAAAAGCAGCACGATATTTTTGGTTAGTGAAAGGTTAATATGCTTTTTCTGTTGCGTTCTGATTTACTCGCAATGGGACGTTACTTTCATAGTGTTCGTTTCTTTCTTTCGCGTTCTTATTTACTTGCACTATGACGTCACGTACCTGACTAACGAAAAGAATGGGGGAAAGAAAGCTCGACGTTTAGAGTTGCTCACAAGACCCCTGCTTTGTGCGACCTGATCTTTCTTGCTTTATGCTTCCATTTGCTTAAATACAAAACAGATGCGCACGAGAGTATCAAATGGTAAAAATAAAACGTTAAATAAAAGTATTTTTGTTGCCATTATTTTTGAGGAAAATGTTTGATTCAAATCGTCACAGTAAAAAAAGGTCTGAATTCAGTCACAAATTAAATCATGATTTAAATTACAGTTTATATCATCTTGACTATGATTCTCCACCCTGTTCTTAATTTAGAGTATCCTTATTTATATCTCGCATAGTTGACATGAAACATGTGTAACGAATTGTTGCGGCCGTCACAGTCGTGGAAGCCTACGTAGGCTCGTGGTTTGAGCTGCTTTAAAGCTTATCCCCCCCCCTCCCCCCCACACACACATACACATACGCGCGCGCAAACACGTACATACAGGCACGCACGCACACTCCGGTCGACGGTAAGATCAAAGCGCACCCGACAATTCGATTCGAACGATGGTTCCGCTTCCTCTTCGCACTCGTGGTTGCAGTCGAGGCTGCAGTTCTTGTCTCTTCCTGCGCGGAATTGACTCGCAGGTGCTCCGTATAACGACTCAACACGATTTGGCCTTCAATCACCGCGGTGGCGATTTTGGAGTGTGGATGGAATCCGCTCGGAATCTATACCGCTTCCTGTAGTGGTGTGTAGAAAACTCCAAAAATGCGGACTCGGCAACGCGGCATTTCAGTCCAATATTGCTATCTTGCGTCGTAACTCGGCGCTTTGTGTATGTACGTACTATACAAGGCGTTCCCGGAAAAAGAAAAAGAAACGTGTTTTTCGCATTGGGTAAATAATCTGTGCATCGAAGAAAGCTCAATCTCCGTGAGAACTTGTTGCTAGTGGTGGGGATAGAACGCGAAAGTTTGAAAACATGACGCTAGCTGGATCAAAAGACAACTGAGAAAGATGAAATTTCTCAATGAGCCGACGTCCACCTAAGCCTAATAACGTCAAAATAAGAACTGACATTGTGTGACGCATATGGGATTTGTATAGGTGAAAAACACTTCTCAGCAAGAAAGACAATGTTGTTTTCTTTCTTGTTGAGACGTTTCTTCACTAAAACAGATGGTACAGGCGCACTCAATCTCATTTCTTATTTTGACAATATTATGCTTAGGTGGACTTCGGCTCATGGAGATATTTCATTTTTCTTAATTTTTTTTCCGGGGAACGTCATGTTCTGAAACTTTCGCGTTCTTGCCAACCGCTAGCGTCACATTCTCACGAAGTTTGAACTTTCTGCGATGCATATTTCTTTTACGCGAACCGAAAAACATGGTTTTCTTTTCTCAGAAACGAACATTCGTGTATATAACGAGCGTTCAAGGTCGAAGGCTGCGCGGTTTAAATCCAGTAAGAAAGCAGTGCACGCCGAAGTTGAAGAACGTTCCACTTTCAAAGCTTCTATGAAGAAGCCATGCTGTATCTGTTTGATGAAAGTATGGCAGTCCACCGGCGGCGGCCCGAAAATAACAAATATCTCTCAATGAATACAAAAAAAAATCTACGATGCCAGGACAAATAATTTTCTCCAGTGCTCTAAACTAAATTCCTGGGTCCTCTCGTACACGGCGTTTGCACTACAGTTGCGACAAAATTTGTGAACGCACAGCGATGTTAAAATTCTGTAAAGTAAGTAAGTATACAATTACTTCCGTTAATGCAGTTATGTGAATTTTCAACTGGACACTTTTTCGAGTTAGGCTAAAGTTTTTTGTTTTTTTTTAACTGTTTCAATTTTTTTTTGTAATTTGTAACTTTCATTAGTTATATAAACTTTTCCAAACTGCCGAAGCTCCCCAACGCTCACACAAGCTGCTGTTTGCGTGGAAGTTTCATTAGGCCCGCACACACTGAGAATGTGGGAACAAATAAAAAGTACCATATTTTTCTGTAGTAGTTCTAATATTTACACTAGCGCGCAGAATGACAAAACAAAAATTCTTCCGTGCTTTAGACACCCGTGATAATGCTTCCGTGCTAGTACATATCCGTGATAAGCCAAATCACTATGCATTATAAAAGCGCGATGAGGTGCGCATTTCGAGACGTTTTGTGTGCATGCTTGTATATACAAACTGCAGAATAAAAATTCAAAATTTTCCCGCAGTTTGCTAATTATTGCTATCCGACTCTCTCCGGTTTTAATGTGAGCGGTTATTGAACAGGCGCGAATTTGTACAGTCACTACTGCATGTTGCATGTTATAGAGGGTTAGCAGCCGTCCTGCACCGGCCAAATTTACACTCTACAATAAAAACATAACGCTGTTGTTGTTGTTGTTTTCAGGAAAAGGGGGGGGGCACTGATGTTCCACTGTTCATACCTCAGGGTAGAGGATAGAAATCAAAATAATTTAAATTGTGACTTACATAAATAATTAAATCGTGGTTTAAATTAACCAGTGATTATTTAAATCAAACCTTTCCCGCAAACATAATCCTACAAATATTTTAAATTTACCATTTGTCTATCGTTTTATACTGTCAATGTGCGTTCGTGTTGTATTTAAAGCAAAGAATCATCAAGCAAGACAGGTCTATATAAAACTGAACACGAGCACATAGGAGTGCACTTTTTGAGAAAATCGGTGCGTAAAGCTTGGTTTCTATATTTTGCACTTCGATCTCCAGCTACGTAACGCCCTACTGCAACAATATCAGAACGCAAAAAGAAACTAAAACTATCACAAGTAATGGCCAACAACTGAAATCAAGTCAGAACTCGAAAAAAAAAGAAAATAAAGTTTTATAACTAACTAAAAAAATCAAGCAGTTGTTCTAGTAGGGCGGGGATTCCAAGAAAGTTGTTAATTAAACTGTATTTTACATTCAAATTAATTATTTTTTTCCTAATTGTCATTAGTGATCGAACGAATTGATATGTCAATCCGCCATGTTGAAAATTATACAGTGGTAAAGAATTAGTATTTACTAGCTACACTGATTTAAATTTAACTGATCTTAAGTTAAATCAGATAAACCAGACCTAGATAAAATATATCTGACTAATTTGAATGTTTTTAGACGTGATTTTTTCCCAGGTTTTCATACAACAAATATGGCAAATTTGACTTCTGAGTGACACTCGTTTATTCCGTTATTCCGTGGCCTAGAAATGCATCACACGAGGTGTGAATTGAATAGAAACCAGGATTGAACCGCTACCATCTCATTTCTGCCATTGGAAATTTAGCACCGACCAGATGGATATTGAGGTCCATATTAACGCCGTATGAACAGAAAACATTAAAATTCGAATTAGAAAAAAAATACAAAGGTATAATTGCCTAGCATGTTTACAAGCGTTATGCAGGCTACAGACTCTTTATCAAATACGTTACAACTCGCAAAATTGATTTCTTTTAGGGCAACTCCGCTCAATTCTGAAAAATTTAGGCTTACATTTGATTCCATTTCACGAAGCACTACTAAACAGCTCTACGTCTTCGGATTCGCGAAATATGAAATAATATTTGTATAATCTTAATTTAAACATCAGCTGATACCGAAACCGAAACTTCGGTTGCGTCAGGCAACATCGGTCTCATGTCGTCAGAGTCATGGCCACGTCACGTCGAACCACGTGGTCTTGTGACGTTTGTGGAGGCGAGGTACAGGACACGCGACGCGGGCAGGTCGCTTCGGATGGCGTGGACGGTGATGGCCCGGAGGAGAGGGGGAAGGGAGAAGACGAAAGACGGAGAGGGGAGCGGAGAAACAGACCGATAAGTGCGCAGGGCAGGAAACTAGCGCATCCGCGTTACGGTGATCACGTGGACGCTGTTGAGCCAACACCGGGAGGAGAAACCTCATGATGTCATCGTTCAATTTCGCTCTGTCAAGTAAAAACAAACAAAACGTGAGAATGACGTAGTCATGCCTCTGACGTAAAGTGGCTCAACGTTGGCCGCTCCAACTCCGTGGCGTTGACTGCGCTGTTGATTGCGCCTCACGTCGCACGCTAGAGTTGGCAGATTTTTGGCGACTTGGCTCATTTGAAAGTTTGCTGGCCAGTTTATTAAATATACAGACGGAATTAGATCGTAATATTTGACATGGGGTCTTCCTATATGATACTGAAGAGGGCTGCATAGTTTTCTAAATATCAAAAATGAAGCGGAGTTGCCCTTTAAAGTCCCGGCGAAAACATGCATGGTTAAAAAACTCCATGCGCTCATCTTAACCTAACTAACTTGGCGTTAGCTGTTGTGATTACAACCGTCACCTTTAAACAATTGGCTGTGTGCGCGGCTGCAAAGTGCGTACTGACGGCGAGCTTCCACAGTTCGTTTGCAACGTGCATTCCCATCCCCATCAAGGTTGCAGGGCTTAGCAGCCTATTAATGTGAGCTCGTTCTGAGCATGCGCTCTGAACAGCGCACTCAAATATGGCGTCCGGGGCTAACATATTTGGCGCGCCTTGCGAAATTCGAATTCCAAACGTACATACTTGAAATGGGGCACGGGAACGTAGTTTTTGCAAGAAGTTTCTATGTCTTTCTTTTTTCAGAGCTCCAGTCAGAGATTGTAAAATATTAAAAATAGAGCGAAAAAGGCGGCGGTGCACCTCCTATGCTCTATACCGGATGTTAATCGTCTGCACACTGGCTTGTGAGCTTGCTCCCAGGTGGTCATTGTTCGTATATTTCGTTAAAAGCATTCATTCTCGCGATTATCTTGCTCATCGCCAATCTCTGTTACTGGTTTTAACTTTTGGCGTTTGTGCGTTCAGCAAGCCACTTGGGAGCGAGCTCACAAACCAGTGCGCAGACGACGAACAGGCTGGTAGTATATTACAAAGGAACTACGCGGCCTTCAATTTTGCTTCGTTTTTAACATTTGACTACCACCTGGGCGCGCGGTTCGAGGTTAAGCCGGGATCCCACTTGCAAAGGTGTATACACCAGACATTCACCAAGGAAACAAAGATCGAAGCACGTTATTTGCGCTGTGTGCTCAAGCCGCACAATGTTGTTTAAACGCCGCTATGCCTTTAACAAGTCAGCGTTTGCCCACACCAAGTGAGGGCATTGCGCTTGAGCACAAACCAAATGAGCGTCGAATGAGGTGTCTGCGCATGCGCCGTGCAGACAGGACAGCAGCGCCACCGCAGCGGCGTGACGTCAGGGTCACGCGTTGGTGTATACATTTAATCACCAGTTGCGGGTTTGTGTATACAGCAGCGCATCCATGTGCTTTGGTCGACACATCGCTGAACGTGCTACACGTTCGTCCTCCCCAGACAGACAGCGGTCGCGAGTCCACTTTGTGCTAGGGCCCCTAAATAAGCTACGCTTCAAAGTAACGACGATTCGGCCATCTTGTTGCTGTAAAATAATTGACAGTTATCCGAAGAACTGGCAATGATTTTACAAATAGCGGGAAACGATCCAAATAGCAGGAAACGATTTTCCGTCATCGAGAAACAGAGCAAAAAGATATCGCCTTACTTTCTGACGCCTTACCTAGATCTCAGCAAGTCGCTTTTTCGAATCGTTACTATCGCCAATTATGCTCGCTCTGGAAATGAAAACGCGTGCAAGAGAACCGGGCCATGGAGTGGCGGTATACTATGCCCCCTACGTGCGATAAAAAACTTGTTCCAGTAGCCCCGAATTTTTTTCCTCCCGTGTCGAAAACGCGTAATGGCGGGTGCGTTCCACGTGCAACCGATGCGCAAAGATTTGAGCCCCCGATGCGACTTCGCCGGCAAGACAGCCACGACGGACGCGAGCACCCACAGACCCTGAAAGCCAGCGTTGCGGTATATCTCTCCGTTCCGATCCAACTTCCGCCACGACCATCACGCGAAGGATATCATCTGCACATTACACACCCTACCTATTACCGCGCCACAATAAGCGGAACCTCGCCGTTTAGTGTAGACGTATCCTGGCGGAGTTGCCGTGACAGAGTGAGGCTCGCCATTCAGCCTCCGCGCTCTCTGTCGGTGACGGCTCTTTTCAGCCGGTCCTACCGGGCGAGATAAGGCCCTAAGGCGGCACCGCCTCGCCACAATGGTGCCGCTTAATTGAAACTGCGACTGACCCTCGCGCTTATCGCTGATTCGCCGGCGTCCTAGAAGGGGACAACCCATTGATCTTCGTTGTTCGCGCACCGGTTCTGTAGCGCTCGGAGTCGGGTGGTTGGTTCCTGCTGGGGAGAACTAGGCGAGAACCGTTTCCCGAGCTTTCGCATGCAACTTGCAAGGCGGCCGAGCGTTCGTATGCCCGCACTCGATCGCTTCGTGGCTTAGCCACCAGGTGCCGCGATATTCCGTAATGAGCACTCTTAATTTGGCTTCCCGCAAACCAACTTAGTTGCTAGGTTTCCATGAGACCTCATATAGGCTGTTGCTTATGAGGTTTTGTTGGTCAACAACAATCTGGTGAAAAGAGTGTAACGGGCACGTTAAAGGCCTTCAGAACGAACTCCTTTAAAAGAACAATAAAGGCGCTTTAAATTTTTTGAAATGGTGTTTTTAGGTTTTTTAAGAACCTAGCACACTGCCCAATTTGTTTTTAGACATTTGTGACGCGTATTTTTCTGCCCGAAAGGACAGAAGAAACCGAAATTGAACTGTCTCTATTCTCATTTCTGGGCCTCCAAAAACAGAGGTGACGTAGGGAGTAACGTCAAGTGTGAATAGTCGGTATCGGTATAGTATTTAGGAGATCAATACTCTGGTTACCGCGGTGGGTTATAGCAGCGCGGTGGCGCGGTCGTTCCCAAAGTAAACACGACACCGGCATCTGAAACCAAAACCAAACGTCTCCCACGTGTTCCGCGCTGTGTTTTTTTTTTACAGCGATAGTTTCCCCAGGATCGTGTCCGCCAGCAAACAAATGTCGACACAACACCCTGGACAGCTACCGCCATCTATGAGCGACAACCAGACAACCGGCTTGCCGGTTGTCTGGTTGCCGCCGTCGCTCATAGATGGCGGCAACCTTTCCAGCCTTTCCACTCGGGCTTGCGGACTTGCAGCCGGTCATTACTTCATTCCCAGTTTCCCACCATAGTACAGCTTTGATGGTTTTCCTTCTTCACCAAAATGGAAAAACTGATTTATTTTTTTAATTTTGTTTGTCTATAGTTGCTTGTTGTCCGTTTCGCGTGCAGCATAGCAAGGAGAAAAATAATTGTGCCGTTTTATTTACGGTTTCGTAATCATTTCCGATCCGATTTATACTTTTCATGGTTATTTAAGTGGAAATTGAAACAGTGCTCACAAAAATCGCGAACCAAAACGTAATCGATTGCACGTCTCTCGTTTCGACCAATCGCTGACGCGTCTCTTGTGACGTCGAGCTTCTAGGCCTCGCAACGTCACGCGAGCTCCGCTTCTCCTGGCTTCACCTGCGACTCTCGGGGCGTCGCCGCAATCGACCCCGGTACGAATATTACCGCGACTGTTCAATTGATTTGAGCGGCACACAAGCGCCGGTTTAGGCTGAAATGTAGGCAACGTTGCCTGGGACGTGCCCGGAGCTCAGTTCAATCGCCAAAAACATCCGAAATCTCCTTCATTGTCCCTTTAAAGAATCGACGAATCAGCTCACGATTTCGCGCCGATCGGCGTGCGCTTCTATCGCCGAGCCTTTAAAGGAGTTTGTTCTGAAGGCCTTTAATGTCTGACAGGGGTATAACCACTCAAGATCACTATGTGTTGTGAAGCCCATGTTGATTGACTAAGAGACTAGTCGGTGACAGGTTAAGAGCCCAGTATTATATTACTACAGTCTATGTCAGGGGTGACCAGAGTGATGGGGTTAAAGCCGCAGACAAAACTACGAAAATTCAAAGTACCGCTAGAAAAGAAGAAATAAAAAGATGGGGAGGGTGCTACCTTTAACAAGAAACGATACGGAGAAAACAGTCCTTCCAAAGGGGACAAGTAGAATTGTCGACTACAACAAATGTTGTATAGATGTCAAATACAACACATGTTGTTGTTTAATTGTCGACTACAACAAATGTCGTCCTGAGTTTGCTGTATTCTTTCTGTGGTTATACTTCGTTTCACCTTATGTTGTACCGCATAGAAGGCTAGAAGCGCGAGCTCATAGCGTTGGGAGCTGCTCCTAACGCACGAGAGCTTGTGCCGCCAAGGTGTGCCATAGAGCGAGGAGCTCGCGCTTGTAGCCTTTCCTGCGGTACATCATAAGGTGAAACAGAGTATAGTCAATTTTACCAACACGCTCTTCAGTTAATGTGAGCAGAATGTTTCTTCAACCGCGAATCAAGAATGAAAGGATGGTTCGGTCGCAAGCCACTGGCCGTGACGCCCGTTAAGCCGGGGTCACACTGCTTATACATCATACAAAAGACAGTCTGGATACAGATTCAAACGTGAGTCACCGCGAGGTCCATGCTTCGAATGCCGCGTGGCAATGAGTTGCAAAGAGGAAACTTGGGAACGCGGCAATCGAACCCCGGATATTGCGGTGACTCGTGTTTGCAGACTGTCTTTTGTACGTTGTGTGAGCAGCGTGACCCCGGCTTATACGGTTCGAAATTCTTGCTGGAACAATATTTGGAAACAGGGTCACAGGACACAGCTATCTTTCAAAACGCCATCCAGCTATATGTGAGTAGTGTAGCACAAAGCTGGGCCCAGACACTAAGCTTTTTCTTTTTAATTCTAAAACTTTTTTTTTTCGGGCACAGGAGGGGAAGGGTGGCCGCGCTTACGAGGGAGCCGCGAGCCGCACTGGAACCCGCGAAGAGCCGCATACGGCTCGCGAGCCACAGTTTGGCCACCCCTGGTCTGCGTACTATAGTCAGTGACAGGTTAAGAACCCTTCAGCACGCCCTTGTTGCCTTCCGTCGGGCTACGCGTGGTTGCATGCACGACGATGTGTTATCATGGGCAGAAAGCCCACGCTCGTGGCGGAGCATCTCCTGGGTTCTTAACAGACCGACTATAGGAGTATAGTCACTGACAGAAGGAGAACGACTTGGCGTGTCTTCCAAACGCCCGAGCTCCAGCACGCGCCTTCCGCCGTGCTTTGGCTGCGCTCGCGCTTTCGGGGTGACGCCGAAGCGCTGTCGAAGGTAGCAAGCTCGCGCTGGAGTCGGGACAACTGAAGTTCTATACCTGCCCTTCTCACCTTGTCACTGGGTAGTAGTAGTTGTAGTATAAATAGTAGTAGTAGTAATTGTAGTAGCAGCTGTTGTAATAATAGAAACTGCTATAAGTAATAGTAGCAGATATAGTGGTGGTCACACAGTAGTAGTGGTAGTAGTAGCAGCACTAACAGTAGTAATAGCAATAGTAGTAGAATTAGCAGGTACATAGTAGTAGCAGCAGTAAGAGTAGTACTAGTAGTAATAGTAGTACATAGTAGTAGCAGGAGGAGGAGGAGGAGGAGCAGCAGGAGCAGTCGGAGTAGGAAACAGTAGTAGTGGTAGCACTTGTTGCTGTAGTGAGATTTTTAGCACCGGAATACTTTTTATACTGTATTATATCAAATGTTTCCTGCACGTTGTAAGGGCTACAATTAAAATGCTGCAATTATTAATCCGATAGAAATAGCTGCTTCCTTAATTTAATGGCACGCATCAGCAATACTTCTCATGTCCCTTACAAAAATTATCAATAAGTTTCAATTGAGTTTCTAATGTAATCTATAAGAATACATTAGAAACTCAATTGGAACTTATTTATAATTTTGTAAGGAATTTTAACGGCAATGTGAAAAAATGAGCATCTGAATTATTATTGTGTTTTCTTAATTAAGTAAAATTTCAGGTTACTAATTAGTAATTAGAGTTTATAAAACTACATATTTATCTGTTTACTTCACCTTTCTACAGTCGTACCGCTTACGGTCATGGCGTACTAGAATGAAATATTAAATATAAAAAGGTGAAAACTGTATCAAAGCGTGGTCGTACCAAGTCAACGGCATGATAAACACCTTCATTACGTCCTAATGAGAAATAGATAAAAAAATACAACCTTTGAAGTACCCTGCGCGCCAGACTAGTACAAAAGCAAAGTACTCTATATGAATGTATACTAGCCTGGTTTTAATGTTTTATTCTAGACGCACACGTCACGTATAACAAAACACCGGAAAACTAAAACGCACACACAGAGTGGCGTTTCCTACGAACCCGGATGCTATGCGGGGACGCGGCAGAGCAAGAAACCGCTCCTCGAATGATACTCGAGACAGCGCATGCCTTCCATTAGTGAAAAGTGCCATCGATTCAATAAGTCACTATTCAGAAAGGTATCTTCTCTTCATTGCTTCAATGCAACTTTTTTGGAGGTATGTGGTATTGTTCTTTGTTCAAGCTTCGTTACGACAATACTGAACTGACGACGGTAATCGCGGTTCGCTTCTCCTGTCGGAGCAGGCACGATGCGAAAAATAAAATCGTATAATGAATAGATACGCGGAATTATTCAGTTAAACTCGACGAAGTGGAGCGATAGGGTAAGTTACAGCAAAAAAAGAAATGCGACGTAGAGGACGAAGCCGGTACAGAATGTTTTCCCCAGTCCTCGTAATTAATGCCCCTTTTATTTCGTCTCCTATTCAGTAAGGCTCTCGCTTAATTCATTAATGTAGTTTCATAAAAATCAATGCCTATACGACAATCTCTACTCAAAAATAAAAATAAATTTGTCGTAAGGCTGTATTATAGTTGCTGTATAGCTTCCTCGAGAATATTTATTTTCATTGGGTCTGTGTTCTATATTAAAGATTTTTCAGTTACTTTTATATTACTTGGCAGCTTACATCTTAACGTCAGTAAAAAAGTACATTTATTTCTGTCCTAATTCTGGCATCAGATAGTGGGATTTGAATATACGCTATACAAACCAATAAATTAAGCGAAATGAGTTTGTCAAACCTACTGTTTCCGTATCGCTGAAGGCTGGAGCACATGTCTGCGAAAAACTAACCGAATAGTGTGCGAAATACGGAACACGAAGAAAAACACTGTCTTTTTTTATGTTTCATCCGCTGGAATTTATTGTAGGGAAATCAGAAATACTTTTTTAACAAAACCATGTCTGCAATTTATGCTCAGTAAATACACCCGTCCCTATTCTTAAATAACGTGGAACAATTGTGACGTGTTTAATTTTTCTTCCGATTTTCGGTTGATATTTAAGGGGTTTTTTTAAGGTTTTTTTGCGCACATGTGCGAAAAACAAATCGAAATTTGCACGAAACTTGGAACATGCGAAAATTGTTTAACGCTGTATTTAACAACCGAACGTATTTATTGCACCCAAATCACAAGTGTGGTATTGTCAGAAATATATTCGCAATTTCTGTATCGCAAATGCCCACAGTTATTTTTGTAATTTTTTTTAAAGAAATGGTGCCGAACTATTTTTTAAAGTTCCTATTTTCATGCCACGAACATATGTACGGAAAATAAACGGCAAATAATACATAACCGGAACCTGAAAAAAAAAGAGATAAAAAAAAAGGTTTGAGGTACATTTAAGCCCTTCTTATGAGTTGTGAATGCAAAAGCATGCACGCCGCTCTTCCGCTTCTTTATTTCGTCTGCGGCGTACTTGCGTCGACGGTCGAGCGCGCGCGCTGTCCTCGCTGCGCTGACCTCGGGCGTGGAGCGGGGGAGCCACTGCCTCGCGGACACACAGCGCCATAGGGGGGCGGTCGTTGAAACTGACGCGCAGCGGCCAATGGGAGAATCGTTTCTTGAAACTATGACGCGCGCCAGCCAATGGGACCGAAGCCGAAATTCATCAGCTTCACTCCGCTCCTTTGGAATCGTGGAAACAAGGGGCCGTTTGGCAAGGCTTTTCGCGTGGTTTCAAAGCTGGGAGCCGGCTTCACTTAGAGAAATGAGTTTAGGCGCCGTTTTGCGCGGCTCAAAGCTGATGACGTCGGCTCGCTTCATAAAACGGTTCATGCTTTAGCATGAAAAAAATAGTTCGATGTTGTTTTGTGCAATTTTCGGTTTGGCCAAACAAATTCCAGCTATTGTGTTCCACAAATGTATGTTATACTAGTTCTACCTTTGCAATACCTCAACATTCCTAACAGCTTCCACGTTTAAACAATTAGCATATCATATATTTAATTAAAGAGTACAAATTAATAGATAAAAACATCTTAATCGGCTCGCGGCCCCCTAATAACTATAACCATGCAGCACGCAGTGCCCAACTTCGCAGAATGTCCGCTCTGCGAATGTCGCTTCCCTGCAGAGACGCTATGTCATGTGAGAAGCGCACTCGACGGAGCGAATAGACCGATGCCACCAAGCGAACTGCGCAGGCGCGAGGCATACCGGAAATATTGCCGCCGCCATGCTACTTGTGTACTCATCGCTCTCCGGCTTTTCTGACCGAATAGGGCTGATGTGGGCGTACATCGTGGTTTGGGGAAGCCCTGCTATAAGCTTGAATTCTCCTGCATGTCTGTACTTCACAAGATTGTGTTGTTTGTGATGCCTTAGTTTGTCATCAAGCGCAGAAAAACAGTTCCAGTCGTCTTATCGCTTTAGGATCGCTTTGTCGTCCGCTTCGTCGTCGTCGGCTTCTTCTTCGTGAGCGCGCGTGAACCCACTGCGCTCACGCGGTGGTCCCACTGCAACCGCGGGAAAAACAACGACGCCACTACTCTGTCGAGCACTCCGGCTGCTCCGACGTCTCGATGAACTTGGAAACAAGTGAACATCCACTGCGCTCACGCGGCGGCCCCACGTTCTTTTAGGAACACTAGCTCGCTATGAAATTCCTCGTATTATACTCATTATGGGGAAAGCATTAGGTCATTTTACGTACCAAAATTTTTTAATGAACTACCAGACTACTTATTCTTAACTAATTCTAACCATGGGCTCAAAAAGAATCTGAAAAAGTTATTTCACGATACCACCAAGTGATAGATCTACAGTTGACATTTCGTGAGTGTTTCCTACTTGGTTTTATCCTGTTGTGACCTGCTGTTTCTGTAAGGGTTGGGCCAGTGCACGTCATGCATACAAGGCCCATGGGCTGTCGACCGTACATGTATCTGTCCATTCCTAGTGGAAGCTTATTACTCACTGACTATTACTATTATTATTGTCCATTTGATGCGTCCTGCATGTCCGCGAAATAAAATCCTGTTACGTTATTATTATGATATTATAATAGTTTAATATTATTATTATTATTATTATTATAAATCTACTTCAATGTGAAAGAAGCACAAAATTCGAGGGACCATCGGCTCGGTGTATATAGCACCGCGTAACAGCATCCAATGTGTTGGTGGAAACCTGAGCTTGGTAGCGCTCACATAACTTTTAATCAACAATGAAGTAAGACGAGCTAAATAGACGTTCTCGGGGAGCGATAGTTTTCTAAAACTCGTTTTTATTCTGGTTGAAAGCCTTTGCGACAGGGTACAGATGAACTGCGGGGAGATGCCTGCACACAAAGAAGAAACGATCTACAAGAAGACCTTGCTTGACGCGCCGTAACAACTCGCGTTTGTCAAAATGAACCAACCATGCAAGATACCGGAAAACTTCGGGTAGAGATGAGCTTTTATGTACAGTTTCTATTCAGTTTTATTTTGTTTGCGCAAGCTCCGAACGGTAAGAGTTGCCCGACGGTGAATGCTTTTTTCTGCTGTCTCTATTTGTGTTAATACAGAATGGATCAGTAACTCCAGCCAAAATCAGATTGTGGCATAATTGCCCAACATAAGGTGGGCTGTTATAGGATCAGGTTCGTTTGCTACCTTTTTGGTGGTAAGTGTTGTACTTCTAAATTGCATTGCGCAATGTTTTCACGTTTTGTTAAAAAAAAATAGGACTGATTTGAAAAAAAAAAAAGTCGTTTTATTTCAAGTTATACGTACCGAGAATCACTGCTCTTTCTTTAGTAATTGTCCTGATCTTTTGAAGCACAGCTTTGCTCGAAACATGTCGTTGCGATAACAGTTGTAACCACCAAAATAAATCAAGCAAAACTTGTATTAATAACGGCCGCCGCAAGGCAGTGCGGAAGGTCCCGATTGAGATAGACCAACGGATATACCGCCAAAACCGCTACGTAGCGAGTGCTCAGCGAGATTTCAACGTAGGGAACACTTCAGGACGCCCTACTAAGTCTCGTGCCCTATAATCTTTACACTCTTTAGTTAGCGTGCAATGGGGTGAATATAAATTATGAATCAAATCACGAAACAAATCGAAAGAGTTTTTTCCTGCCGCTCTTCTTCAGCTGTTTACCTTTTTTGGACACTCTTTTCGGGGGCTGCTTTCTTTCGGGAAGACATCAAGTCCGATGCCTTTTTGCCTGGTGCTGTTATTGTTGCACCTTGGCACAGTACGGGTGAAGCCACCCATTAAAAACCGTGAGTAAACGCCCGAATAAAAGAGTCGTGCTCACCCCGAAAATTTCCAAACATCGGGCGTACAACGTGCTTTAACGCGGCCAGGAAACTGGGGAGAACTATAGGCACCAGAATGCACCGCAGCAGCGGTGGCGTCGCACAACTCCTGGTGAGATCGGTCTATTGAAAATTTTCAGTTATCAGCGTAAAGGCTGGTTCACACTTGAGTGAAGTGCGACCGACTGCGACTGCAACGGCTTGCGACGTTAAAGGACCGTTCACACTCTTGCGACCTCTTAGAACTGGGTGCCTTGAAACCTCTTACAACGAGAGGACACACTGGCGCCATCTATTGGGTAGCAGTGTAAACTTGGCGGTCCGGCATATTTTCTATTTCTCTCGCGCATTATTCTTTCTTTCTTGGCTCGAAAACCTTTTGTCAACGTTATAAACGATCCTTTCTTATAGGTATTACGCACATTTGACCTCGGAAATCCCGCAAAACTTTCGCTCTTGTGAAATGCAGTTCCAGGGTCACCGCATAGATGGCGCCAAAATGCCAGTGTGTTCCCTCGTCTTAAGAAATTTTAAGAGGTTTCAACAGGTCTCGTCTCTCTCAGTCATACTAGGTTGCTTTAGGGGTTGCTACGGCAACGAGGTTTTAAGCCACTAACAACCACCACCGCTGCTACGCGGAAGCGGTCGTAAGGGGCTTCAAAACTGGCTCTGTCGGGCTCGGTCGTAGTCGGTTGGAACAGTGTGAACAGGCCTTTCTGTCTACACCACCTCCTAAAAGACGAGTCTCGCGTATAACGTCATCCTCACAAACCGTCCCAAGCGACAAACGCGCTCAAGCTTGACCACAGTACACGGCAACACTAGAGGATCGTGCATCTTGGCGTCGCCGAGAGTTAGCATTGCGGTCGCCGCGCGTCTTACAGAGTCGGTGTCTGCATGTCATTCACAGGATTAAAGCAGCAGGGGCGTCTTTCGGTAGACCTGCCTACAGCACGAGCTTCCAACCTTCGACAACGATTCCAGCGTCTCGTGAGCTCCAAGCGTGCACGATGCAGTCAAAACACGGCGGTGGACAACGAGCGCCTGCTCAAGGGGTATTCACACGGGGAGAAATACCGGGGATTTTTTCACGGCACGCGCATCCCACGACAAAAACGTCAGGCTTTGCGATGTGCAAAAGCGTCGCGTTTTCGTCTCCTGATGCGCGCGCGCCGCGCATCAGGAGACGGTAAAGTGATTCTTGCTTTTTTATGTGTTCGTGGTTGTATGTGTTCGTACCTTCCACTGCGCTCGGACATGTCATGAAATGACGTAGAATGATAATAATAATAATATATGTAGTTGTAGTAGTTGCCAGAAGCTGTAGTTGTAGTTGTAGTATTTGTAGTGGTAGTAGTTGCAGCAGTAATAGTAGTGGCAGTAGTAGTAGTAGTAGTTGTTGTTGTTGTGTTGTTGTTGTATCTGTAAAGGCTACAGACGCCGGAGCTACGTGAAACCAGTCAACGAATGTTGACTTGACGGTGTCCGTGTCCTCCGCACTTTGCAGACAGCTACGGTTAGACAAAAATAGCTACACAGATTTCAACGGCACCAAAATACATACATACATGAAAGAAATAAAGGTTTCATAGGTTTACATCACATACTATACAAAAAGTAGATACAATGATTTAGGATGTCTGGAGTAAATATCCACGTCATCTATGCTGTATTTATTTAGCTGATGAGGGAAGATTATGTTTTAAAGGGTAACTGCAAAGAAAAAAAAAGTTCTTTTTTAGATAGCCTTATTGGGATAAGCATGTCAAAAACAATTTTTCCGCGAGAAAAAAAAATGTTTACAGCAATATTTATTGCGTGAGACTGATTTTAGTTTGCGGCAATTTCGTCCGTTTTAAATCGCGCGCCACGAAGTTGTGATTATGTAACGTCAATCGCAATAGGTTCTCATTGGCTAAGAGTTTGATTGACAGCTTAGATCTTGGTTGTTGAACCTTTGTTATATGTTGCAATTTACTTTTGAGCGGCATATTTTTACCACCATGGTGGAATACGCCAACACAACGAGGACGAAAACGGGGAAGAACTAGACGAGGACGCGGCGTTCTTCCCCGTTTTCGTCCTCGTTGTTTTGGCGTATTCCACCATGATGCAAAACCAACTAGCCCAACTAGCCATCCATATTTTTACGATTAAAGAATAACCCATGTGATGAGAGTTATTATTCTTTACAAAAGGTTTACAAGACGGGCACTTCCGTTTCGATTCATACCAAAACAAACAAAAGCTTTGCCATTCTTTCATGGCCGCCGAAGTCTCTCGCTCCCGCCCGTCTCACCTGCTTCGACTAATCGTTTCGCCGAAGTGATCAGTTTCGTGCTGACCAAGGTGCTTGAGTGAGACTTCTTGAAGTGATGTAGTGTGTGTTTAGCAGCTGTCGCAGGTATTAGTGATAGGAAGCGACGCGGGGTTTTGGCTTTCAGAGCGCGGTTCTTTCGTTTTCCTTTTCGTTTGTTTAGCGTGCTTTTTTTTTCTTTTTACTTGCTGGCGCGTGCAAATGCCGACTTTTCGAAGATGTCAGGTGAGTGATCCCGACAGCGAGCCTTCCAGCAGCCATGTCGCCCCGAAAGGGATGCCATTTGGCTGGAGGCAATCGGGCGTTCGCGTAGCGACAAACGTGTCCAGTTACGTTCTCGTCATATCGCTCCAAAGGCCGTCGAGATTCGCACCGGGTGCACCTAACGTCCGCGACTAGACACACAAAATAAAATAAGCACTATGTTCACTACGTAAAAAATGGTCTCAGTTCGTGCATGTGTGGGCAGGTACGAAATCTTCGGCCAAATTTATTCACACCGCACTATGAGCGCAACACGTCGCTGTGCAAACGCAGTCCACGAAGCATAAAAACGGCAGATTTAGGACAACACGCAGAGTTCATTGTTCGAAATAAAACGACGTAATTTTGTTGAAAACGCCCGCAACTTTTTACTCACGGTATGCGTCGGGAATCTTCCACATTTTAAAACGGAATAAGGAAGATCTACTTTTAAAAACGCTCGCTGCGTCCTCCCGCACCAGTTTGACTGGATCAGCTGACGACGACGGGACTGAACCCCACAACAACCAATCTGCGCTCTGTGGGTGTCTACTTCCAAGCACCGCGACCACACACACCACGAACGTTTCAGTTCATTTGTCGCATCGCCGTGTTGCACCAGAACAGAACGAGATCGCCGAAGTCAACGCAGCGCTGTCGTGAACGTTGGCTTGTGGTTGCGCACTCACGGACCCTGTGACTCCCTTCGCTCTCCAAGCACACACGACGATTACGAATGATACTTTCCGTCTTCGGGGAACATCATAGGGGCACTTCTCCGGTCTCGTCTTCGCTATGTGCTCGCAAACCGCGCAGCTTCTCGTTACAGCTCTATTCTCGTGTACCATCAAACCAAAACAATACCGGCGCCATGTTTAACGTTCGTTGTTGGTTGCCAGATCTCACCGGAAGTCAAGACGCTCAGCTCAGCAGTCAAGTCAACAAAAAAGAGCAAATCCAAGAGTGAGGGGCGGGGCGTAGTTCCTCCGCGGGGGTCGAAAGAGCGGGAATTTCAAACGTGGAGAGGTTCTGACTCTGACTAAATTACGTCCTGTAACGTAAATATTGCTAAAAAAATATTTTTTTTCGTGGAACATTTGTTTTGTGACATGCTTGTTCCAATTAGGCTGTTTAAAAAGACACTTTTTTTTCTTTGCAGTTACCCTTTAAAGACTGCAAATCGCAGTTCGTGCGAAAAGGAAAAATTTTCCATTCCTCGGGGCGACGGGTGCGGATGGTGGGTATATTTTTAATTAATCCTGATGTTCCTTTAAGGAAGGTTAATGATTTCAAGAGAGGATGAACGAAATAACAGAGTCAAAAGGTACTCGTAAAATCGATATATATTTATAACTTTCTATCGTGAAAATAAAGTTTATGTGTGAGCTAAGAAATTAACGTTTCCAATAAAACGCAAAACTTTTTTTGTAGCAATAATATTTTGTTCAGGTTTGCTTTTGTGGCCGTACTCCAAACAAGATGACAATAATATATTTGGCATTTAAATAACGCATGATATAATTGTAGTTTTATTTTTTCGTGGAGAATGGCTCGACAACGTACAAGCACACCAACAATTTGACATAATTTGCTAACGACCTAGTTTATGCGTTGATCCCAGAGTAGATTTTGTTCTTAATGCAATACCTAATATATTATGTTCCTACTCATTCTTCTGAGCCCGTTAAACATGCAAGAAATAACAGCATCCAACTAACGGTCACCACTCCATCATTAGGTTTGTACTAATTAGAAAGGTAATTATGCAGAACCAGCGAAGGAATTAGTTATTTGAAAAGCTATGTCACTTACTAAATTGGCCCCTCGACCGTCACTAATTCGGTGCCACTCGCTTTTCTTCACGATGCGTAGCTTTCCTAGACCAGGCATGCCCAGTGCTCGGTGATGCCACCAGTAAATAGCTTCGTATTAATAAGTACCACCCAAATTTACATTAACACGTTTTCCCTTTCTTTCTTTGAAGCATCTGTTCGTCGCTTTTGTGTGCGTGTGTCAACTTCGGACCCCTGGTCAGTGACAAGGACTTTGACAGCGTCCCTCGGTCGTCGCCAATCTCGTCGGCATCCGACTCCAAAAAGGCAGGTGAGGGATTTTTTTTTCTGAGCGGAGGCCACGGTGCGGAGATCCTAGCTTCGGTGTTTTTAAGCATTTCGCTCAGAGCGCGACCTAAATCCTGCATGTGGTCTCTGCGTGCGTTGGCCGCTGAGAATCAAACTGCCCAGGACTGGAACCTTAGGGACTGTAGGGTCGCGGTTAGCTCGCGTACGCGCTGTCGGTACGAGTCCTGCGCAGTTGTAAGGTTAGAGGAGGACAAAGGGCCAGCGTGTCCCAAGCGCGAAAGTTCTTGCTGTGCGGATTTCAAATATCGGCTGCATAGTAAAGCGCTGTGGCGCTTGGGAATATTGTTCCTGCGGATGAAGGTGAGTGGAACCAGCTTTTTTAATTTCCTCGCGGGTTTAGATAGACTGCCGTGCACGGTGTTCGTGCATCGGTGTCCGTGCGAAATATCAAAGCTGGAATACTTGCCGCGTGCATGAACCGCTCAAAAGCTCGACGCTGCCGGGTCGGTTGAGTATGATACGAGGAGACGCGTTCCTGCCTGATATTTTGACTTAATTTCTTGATACTTTGGTTTTTGCGAGTCTGCCTACTTGGAGCTACGGAAGAATTCGACCTGTATATGACTTCGCGTGATAAAGTCTGGTCCTTAATTATTCATGGTTTCGAAGCCTCGTCTACATTCAGTGCATAGCACTGCACGCGCCGTTGGTCGTTCAATCCGGGTAAGGGGGGGGGATGATTGAATGCTGGTTTGTCTCATAATGACGTCTCAAATGCATGGTGGGGTTAAGTTGATATAAAATAGGCCTATTCTTCAATTAGCGTGATACTGCATTGTCGGTAGGTATGCAGTCTACTGGTAGCTGAGCAGGTGACCAAACGGTACCATGCGTAATCGATAAAATACGTGTTCTTGTTGTGGTGCTGCTTGCCTCACGGCTGGGGTTCGACCCGTATGTGACGCACAGCTCGAACGTCAAGATGACGTGCAGCCGCAATTCGTATGAACGCTAACACGGGATCGTGGCGATCACGTGTTCACCTTGATATGATTTGCGACTGTACAGTTAAGGGCTCGAGTTATACGCGGCTTTTTTACCAGTTGCGGTACATAAAAGGCGGGGAATCTTACGCCTGTTGTTGAACGCATATAGCACTCCTGCCAAGCAGACCTGAATACGAATGATCGTGTGTTCCAGCTTTTTATTTCTCCAATTAAAATTCCTTTTCCACATAATTGTACAATAAAGCTTTCCTCTCCCAAGGCTCCTGGGCAGTGATTTTATTTTTGTACCTCAATGTACAATAAAACATTCCTGCAGACTTGTTGCTTCCTTCTCTCTCCGCACACAAACACTGCTAGCTCGTCGTTCGGGCACACAATGAACTGCCCCCTAAGAAAACGAGCGGGTGCGGAAATCGAACCCAGAAATCCTGTATTCGATCCCCGCCCCCTTCTGTTTCATCCACTTTTGCCCAGTCGTTTCAACTATTGTGTTTTATGTTTCCACACGTATCTGTAAATTGTTCGTTCAACTGGACTTTCGACGGTTGTGTTTGGCGAGAAATCTGGATTCCCCGGCAAGACGCCAGGCTGCCTCCTAACTTGCGTCTAAGAGCCTTTGGTCTTCTTACTGAAGGCAATTCAAGATCGGAAAACCTGCCTCTTCATGTCCTTCGAACTCCGGCTGTCTCCTACCTACATCGTCCATTACTTGATAATCTCGCTGGGCTGGCAGCTGGATCCCGGTGAAAACCTAACATCTGCAGCTCCCTGTCTTCCCTGTGTCCATATTTAAGTTGACTGACTCGCCCCTCGCATTACCACGAGACTGTGCTTGTCTTTGCAGGAAAGGCGGTTCACATCGAAAATCTCCTATTTACCACTTCCTGTCCTGCCGAAAGCCATGGTGCCGGCGCTTGGTTTGTGAGTTTCTGCGATGGTCCCCTAGTCACCTTCCTGGTACAGCCGTTCAGATTGACAGTCAGCGTGACGCTTCCTCTTCCCTCATCTCTTGAGCAGCTGGCTGGCATGGGACCCCAATCGATTTTTCGGCCAACATTTGGAGCTGCCTCCTGCCCGGCTGCCGAGTCTCCAGCCTGCATGCTGGGCTCCCGCCCCCTGGTGTGTCCTAGGCTGGTGAGTCCTGAACTCCGCTGAACTGCGTAGTCCACCCAATGGATATGCCTTTTGTTGTCTTGCGGGTGTTGGGTGAGTTGGCGGCCTAGCACAGCCGTCTATGGTTGTACGGGGAGCTTACGGATAAGTCCTGGCCGGCACGCGTGAGTTTACTTAGTTTAATTTTAAGTGTTCTCATAAACTAATTTTCTCGTTTATTTATTTTTTCGGTACGGCCCACGTACTGAACAAATAAATTCGCATAGCACTGTCTTTTATGCTGTTCTGCGATGCGGAGATCGACAGATCGCCGCACTAGGTGATAATAATCGGCTATAAATTACAGAGGAGGCCAGACGGACATATACAAAGAGACCTGGCATATTACAAAGAAATGTATATATATATATATTTATAATCTCAGTAGTTGGCCACATCGAATTCCACTCATAAAGCAATTGCTTATTATGTTTATGACCAGCACAAGGCAGCTCGACCAGTGGCGGGTTCCCGGTCCCCTGTAAAATCTTTGGAATAAATCTTCTGTCCTCCCACCAAAAAGAAAAACAATATGGGACTGAGAAACAAGAACAAAACCAAGCAATAACCTGAAAGGACAAACAGCCATCGGCAAAGGTTCAGGGTATAAAGACACATCTTGGTTCCAGAAAGTCAAATTAGAAAATAATCAAGCCGCCGGAAGACGATCTTTGGCGGAGCCGAGATGTGTGAGTTTGTCTGTGTGTGCATATATACATAATAAACTGGAATTAAGGCTCCGGGCGGGGGAGGGGGAAACTAATTTTTTAAAGATATTTTTTAGTCCAAAACAGCTTCTCGAAACCCCCAAAAAACCCATCTCCAAGCAAACAGGAATCAAAACTACAAAGTAAAGAGACACGCTCAAGACAACCATTGGAAAGCAAGGGGAGGAGGAGGCAATTTTTATTTAATGTAATAACTGCTGACCAGGCCTGTTCTGTGGTTGATAGACGTATTTTTCCCCTTTCAATCGGAATTTTAAAAATACTTTAGTACGTACACTTATTTATTCAGTTTACATTGGTTTTAAGTCTGCAGTGCTAACGCAGAAGCAGACAAGGCAACTTTGATATTTAATATTTTTCCTTATCACCTTAAAATATGTGCGTCCTCGTTCGTGAAACACACCTTGAAGTTTGGCCCGAATGACGTCGTTAGAGTTCAGCTCGAATGATGTCATCTGTCAAGTGTCACATGCTGTTTTGATCTTATCACCTCCATTGTTGAGAAGAGTGCCTCACAAGGTGCCTTCATACGTACTCCAGTTTCCAGGTGCCGCTGCTCACTTCGGAGCCGCGAGACGCACTTAAACCCTTGGAGGGCACGCATCCGGCTCGCGAACAGCAGTTTGGCCACCTCTGGGCTATAGGAATACAGTGTACAGGCTTTTCTTGACACCTTAACAGGTCTCTTAGTCGCTCCTGCCACGACATAGTTCAAAAAACAAAAGTTGGTTTAAAGGTAAATGACACTCGTAGGAAATCCGAATGTGCATAGCTACCAATCACCATTGATAGTACTGCGAAGTATTTCAGGACTCACCCTCATACTTTGCAGCCATCCTGACAAATATTTTGTTTTGTGCAAGCTTTTCGAATATGCATGCGATATTAGATTGAAATTTTGGTGGCGTGTGCTTTTTATTATAAATAACACAATTGTCGTTTTCTCACCTAGCTTCAGTGCAATGTAAAACTCGTAAGTTTGCTTATTAAGCTAGATTCTTAACGTAACTATAATACCCGTTTGTTTTCAGATCAAACTGTACGGTTGAGGCTAGATGGCAGTGGCATTATTTATTAAATGATAAAGAAAGGCAAGGGAGGAGTGCGGGAGGATCAACTTGAGATGTCTTGAACTTTAGTATTCACCCGAGGAACTCAAGGCCAGCCTGTGGTCGTGTTTCCGGTTTAATCCTGTCACTGCTCATTGACCAGCCTCTTCCCACAAGGGACGGTTTTGACAAGTGAAGGCCAAGGTACAGTGGCAGCTACCTCAGCTCGAGACCTCAGCGCAGACGGACGTTTCACGAAGTTTCACGGAAGTTTCACGGAATTTTCACGAAATTGCCCACCAAACGGACGTCATTCAAGGTAAGTTCATACCTTCCTCGCCCCAACGAAATATCATGAAAAGTATCGGTGTCACTTGCACCAAATATAATTGCTCATAAAGCAACACTTTCGAATACTCAAACACTTCATTGAACAGAGTTCCATTGCTGCCTTGCCGCACACAGTTCTGCTAACCCTCGTAACCGCATGCATGGGCGTATCAACCGGGGGGCAAAGGGGGCGCTTGACCCCTCCCCTTAGTTCTCAGAGAGGGGGAGGGGCAAGGCACGTGTTTAACCCCCCCCCCCTGAAACAGCCACCACTGGGCAGGGCAAATACTGGCCGGCGGCTCCCAAGGTATACCAAGGGCACCGCCCCCGGCCCTGGGGAGGGGGGGGGTATGGTATGGTTGCGCCCCCCCCTCCCCACTCAAAAACAAGTTGGTACGCCACTGACCACATGAAACTGACGTGGCTGTCACTATCACACCCATGTAATTTCGGTAATTTGTGGAAACTTAACCCCTCCAATGGCAGAAGGCAGAGTGATTTAGCAAGGAGGAAAGCCTTCAGAAAGGACCAGTCGATCATGTTGGTGTATTTTCTTTCCGGCGCCTGATCTTAGACACGCTGGAAATAGTGCTGGAGAGCGTTCCAAAAGCACCGCCAGAGTTCGCCGTAAAAGTGCTTTCCTTTGTGTGCGAACGTGCAATATAGTTTGCTAATTTTAATAGTGCTAGAGCATACACGGCTCGGGACAAAGAAAGTTTACATTGTTCTTCTTACTGTGTGGTTAACAGTCCCCTGCGTATTGGGAGCCTGCGGGATTCGGCTTCCGTGAGCGATAGCGAGCGGACGCACGATGGATCGCTCCTCTGCGATAGCGATAACGGCTGAGGCCAGCCGTGGTGACGCCGTACACGGCGAAGTGCCCAACGATTATGCCGTGTTATTGCCGGTACTGCCAACAGGCGACGAAGCGAAGTGTAGCCTGGTGCTGCACGCGGACACCCGCGGTCGACCGTATCGAGTCGAGGACTTCGTCGGGCCCCTCAACCAGGTGGGCGTCAGGGAGGACATAACAGGACTTGGAGCTTACCAGATGGGCCACGTGTGGTTGGTGAAGTTGCGTACCGGTGAGGCCAAGGAAAAGCTGCTATCCGCAGGAAACTTGAAGGTTAAAAATCGGCTTTGCCTGATCGTCGACCCTGTCAGGAGGGAACTGAGAGTAAAGGTTCACTGGGTGGCTTTTGGAGTGTCCGCCGATGCCATCCGGAGGGCCTTTGAGCCATACGACGAGGTCAAGGGTGTCGCTCGAGAAAAATGGAAGATAGAAGGCCTCGTGGACGTCGACTCAACGACCGTCACCGTGAGGATAGTGCTCCGCGATTCCTTGACCCCCGAGTCTCTACCACACCAGTTCCGGATCAATGGCGGGAATGTGCTGGTAGTAGTTCCCGGGCGAGCGCCGCTTTGTCTACGTTGCCGCCGCACAGGACACATTCGACGTGATTGTAAGATACCAAGGTGTGAAGAGTGCCGAGCCTTCGGGCATGAGGCCAGAGACTGTGCGCGGTCCTACGCGCGAGCTGTCGCTGGCAAGAACCTTGAAGACCCGGGTGCGACCTACTTAATGGATGAGGTCGAAGCAGAGGCGGCGGCGACTCCTTCAACTCGGCATGTCGTACCTAAGGAATCCCCGCCTACCTCTGAGATCACCACGGTGCAGCGGGGTGCCCCACAGGACCAAACATCGAACCCCGCCCCTAAGCCGGAGGGGGCAGCGGGCAGCACGCAGCTTACTGAGAAGACACCGTCGCCAGCGTCACCAGCTATTGGGGGCGTGGCCGGTGCTTCGGACGGTGAGGACGCAGTGGCCATGGACTCAGAAGGCGCGTCGGTCAAGCGTAGGCACTGCGAAGTGGTTTCGGGAAACGTCGAGTCGCATCAGCAATCTCAGGGAGGGGAGAGTGGGTGGCAAACCAAGAAAGGACGAGGAGCCGGCCGCGGACGCTAGTCCCACTCCCCGGGAAGACGCACGGTCGCAATGAAAACCCGGTTGTGGTCCCATAGACCGTGTTGAAGGGGGTGAGTGCCTTGTGCTGTAGTGAGACCTTCCTTTTGCGATAGTCACACTCGGACGTCCCCTGCGTATCGCCACGCTCAACGTTCGGGGACTGGCGGCTAGACGTCGGCAACGACAGCTCTACCGGCTGATGACTGAACAAGAATTGGACATCGTCGCCATCCAAGAGACGAAAGTAGAAAGTGAGGAGAGCACTAACTACATGGTGCAGCCCTTTTTAGCACGGTACTACGTCTGCGTAAGTCATGCGGTTGGTCTTTCTGCAGGTTGTTGCCTCTTTCTGAAGAGATCTTTAGGCGTAGTTGTGCAAACAGTTATGACATGCCCATCTGGGCGTTTTGTTTTGTGTGATTTTACTGTCCTAGGCCACGAGTGGCGAGTTATTAATGTCTATGCGCCAAACAAGTCAGACGAACGCCGTCTGTTTTTTGAGAACGCTTATCAACATTTTCAGTGCGATCGTCTCATTATCTTTTTGGGTGACTTCAACTGTGTGTTTCGAGCAGTGGACCGGTCTAACCGTGTGCGGTATAACGACGCTAGTATTCTCGCGTTAAACGACATTACTGAGGATTTCGTGCTCGAGGATGTTGCTTGCTGTGCACCAAGTGCGAAGGCTATGTCGTATACTCACTTTCAGGGTGACAGTCACGCTAGATTAGACAGTGTCTACATTTCGTCTGAACTGGTTTCTTTGTGTTGTAATTACTCCGTTGATTATGTCTCATTTAGTGATCACTGCCTTGTCAGCTTTTGGTTAGGAGAATCAAAAAAGACGTCATCATTTACGTGGGACTTGTGGAAACTCAACGCCAAGCTCTTGCGCGATGAATCATTCGTTAGCACACTTAAGGCAACATGGCAGGCGGTGGAACGTAGGGGGCACGGTGCAGGCGAGAGGTGGGAAATGTTTAAACAGGAAGTTAAAATGTGCGCGATCGAGAAGTCGTGCGCTATGAAGCACAACACTCTAAAAAAGGCCCGTGCGTGTAGTTTCCCGCACAACACTCGGAGAGCTAATCATCGCAACTTACGGAGGCAGCTCAGCGAATGACGATGCCGAAACATTATGTTTAGACCAAAAAACTCTGTCCGAGTTGTGACATTAAGCAATGCAAGCGTGACGTTTTGCATTGCTTAATGTCACAACTCAAACTGCGTTTTTTGGTCTAAACATATGTTTCGGCATCATCATTCGCTGAGCTGCCTCCGTAAGTTGCGATGATTGGCCATCCGAGTGTTGTGCGGAAAAGTGGACGCACGGGCTTTTTTAGAGTGAAGGAAAGGAGGCAGGAGGGTGAACTGCGCTTGTGTTTGAAAAAGCTTTTACAAGAAGAGTGTCGCACTCCCGGCAACTTAATGGAAGACATCAATAATCTGAAAGCGCGACTTGAAGTTTTAGAGCAAGAGCGATATAGGGGGGCGGCAATTCGTGCACGTGCAGAGAAATTAATGGTTGGTGAAGCGCCGACAAAAAGAATGGTAGCTGCGGAAAAAAAAATACTCATGCACTAAAGACATTGTAGAAATTGAATACCAAGGAGTTGTGTCATTCGACGCAAGCGTTATCGAAAAGGCGTTTGTCGAACATTATGTTGATTTATTTAGTTCCCACGCCCCTCAATCTGAAGGTTTAGATGGAGGACTTTTATCTTTAATGCCAACTGTTAGTTGCGATGATAAAAAGTTTTTGGAGGCGCCGCTCAGTCTGTCAGAGATAACAAAAGCGATCGACGACCTGTCCCCGAATAAGTCACCGGGCCCTGACGGGCTGACTGCGCTCTTTTATAAGACCTTTAAATCTGAACTTGCTCTCATCTTACTTGAAGTTTTTATTGAAGCTTACGAACAAAAAATCCTACCCCCCTCGTTTTCGCGTACCCATACTGTTCTAATCCCGAAGAGTGATGACCTCGTAAAACTACGCAGCGTGACCAGCGTGACCTCTTACCGGCCTATCTGTCTGACTAACGTTGATTATAAAATATTAATGAAAGTTCTCGCCAGCAGGCTGCAGCGAGTGATCACGAGTGTGGTAGGGCCGCACCAGACGTGCGGCATAAAAGGTCGCACTATCCTGACTTACGTTCATGTAGCGCGCAGCATTCTGGAATGCTGCGACTCCGAGCTACGGAAGGTTGCGATGTTGCAGGTGGATTTAGAAAAAGCATTCGACCGTGTATCACATGCCATAATCTTCAACATTTTGGAGCATATTGAAGTAGGGCCAATCATTTTAGAGGGGGTACGAATGGCCTACCGCAACTGTACGACGAACCTGATTCTAAATAAGCGGGTTAGCGAACGAATACCGGTGAACTCATCTGTCAGACAGGGATGCCCGATCTCACCATTACTTTTCGCGTTGTACATCGAACCCTTTTGTCTTAGTATTATTCATGATCGCTGTGTCCGTGGGTTTACTTTAAATACATGCGATGTTCACATACTTGCATACGCAGCGACATCGCAATCTTTTGCGCCCACAAGGAGAGAGTAAGAAGAGTAGTCGAAATTACTAAAACTTTTTGTACTCAAACAGGTTGTGCCGTGAATTGGAAAAAGTGTTCAGGGTTCTGGCATGGCGAGTGGGCGTCGAAGCCAAAAGTATTTGCAAGCATTGAATGGTCAACCCTGCATGCCGACCCGTTACTCGGGAGTCCCGCTAAATCACTATCGAAACAGCAACGATCTGTGGACTACTGAGACAGCTAAGTTACGTGAAAAAACGATACAATGCGGTGGACGCCACTTGTCTATTTTTGCACGCGCAACTGTGTGTAATTTATTTTTTGTAGCAAAACTCTGGTACATGCTTCAGATACTGCACTGCACGCGTATTCACGTGCAAAAGATACACCGGGTGTTTGCCGTGTTCATTTGGGCCTCCTCTTGGGAGCGCACCAGCCGAACAAACCTGTTTCGGCGTGTTCGGAATGGTGGCCTATCATTGACGCACCTTTTTCTACGACAAGTTGTTAATCGCTTTCTTTTTCTGCGTGATCAAAGTGATCCCTTTTTGCGTACTGTCGTTCAGGTACAGCTTTGTGACGCCTTACCCGAATTTATTGTTTCGTCCGCTGATGGTGCAAATGGACCGCTGAGCCCCTTTTTAAAAGAAGTAGTCGCTGCTTACAAATTCCTAGCCGCTAGGTTTTCCCTCGAATATCTGGGTACTGTTTCGCGAAAAAGATTGACGAAAGATTTGACCGAGCTGTCTTGTCCGGCTTCCATCTATCGCACGTTGTACTGTGCACTACCCGGTGGTAACGATGTACTTAGTCGAGTGGAAAAAATGATGGTCCCTGCGAACACAAAAACCATTTTTCCAACTTCATACCGGCACACTTTCCGTTAAAACGTGGCTTCATGAGAAGGGCGTGTTTGTGCCCTGGACCGTAAATTGTTTCTTGTGCAAACAGCCTGAGACCATAGAACATGATCTTCCTGTATTGTTGGGATGCTGTCTTTTACTGGGATGTCTTGCAGCGTACTCTTAACTTCCGTTAACCGTGCACGGAATACGCTTTCTACAGTTAGATAATGCACATTGTGTGCCGTGCGATTTAATTATGCTTCTAGCACTGCGCAGCATATGGAAGTGCCGCATGGCAGTGCGACATGCTGACTTGGACGTTCGACCAGTGTGCCAGTACTTTACACAAAGTATCAGGCAACTAAAGGAAACGTATAAGGCTCTAGGAGACGACCCCGATTGGCTGCCTGTCCTAGACGCACTATCTGAAATAAGATCCTGTTAATATTTCTGTGTCAGCCGAAACTCGGCTGAGGTGTCTCAGAACTTGTTCAGTGTCTCTTATCTTCTGTCGTTACAATAAATCTTACTGGCAATA
>JAZHYW010009819.1:0-22190 GCA_037355805.1 Ixodes ricinus | reverse complement strand
CACCAGGTGTGGGCACTGCGCAAGCGCAGAAACCAGATTCGCAGTGAGGTGAAGCTTCTGCGCATGCGTCGTGGCGACAACAGCGCCACCGCAGAAGCGTGACGTCAGAGCCGCGTGTTGTTCTATAGGAAATAAACGAGGAACCCTACGGCTTCCCTTTTTTAACTTTACGGTCGACAGTTTGCAAAGATTTCGTCCTCGTCGGTTGTCGTCGCCGCGCGTACGAAGAATGAATTTTTTTCTTCTTCTCCTTTTTTGGCGCGAGGAGAGAAGTCGGGACTTCCGTCGGCCGTGACGCGCAAAGAGAGCGAAGAGAGCAGCCCTGGCGTCCCATCAAGAATGGCGCGACGGAGGGAGAGTCTTCGTGTCGTCTGCTTCAAACAATTGTTTCCAAACGTTCCTCGCGTTATGCGAAATCTTACTTTGGCAGTATCCAGTTGCTAAGCGTAATGTTGGATGGTTTTGAAAACTTCCGCCGCGCTTAAAGGGATAACTTCAACGAAATTTGAAATATTCCCGTCGTGTTCAAAAATAGGTTGAATATGATCCACAATATCCGTAAATGACAATCGCCCGTTTGTATTTTGATCCTGGTGGCTGTATTTTTCGTTATAAACGGCCCACTCTGGCAAGCGCTCGGAGAAGGCCCAGCGCAATCGTGACGTAAATCGTCTCAAACGAGCAAAGCTACGGCGAGGCTGACGTCGAGAGGATGGCCTAGTCGGTCCAGCCACCGAAGCGGCTGCTTTTGTACGAATTTTGAGTGACGGGTTAATCTTCTATAATCTTGTAGGGGACAATAGCGACTTCTGCGACACACAAAAAGGATTCTCGGAAAGAGGGGAGTTCCTCCTTCCCCCTTCTCTCGTCGTGGCCGGAGGCGAGACGATTTCCGTCACTAGCTCTCAAGGTTCCTAGACGAGCATTACAAACGAGGCGTTAGCGACATCCACCAGGTGCTCTTTGCTAATCGTTTAATTCGTTTTAAAATTCCTTTTCGAGACTTTTTAACAAGATATTGGTATGTTCCATGTGATACTGCTCTTTTGGACACATATAGACCAAAAATGAGCGCCGAAATTTCGTTGTAGCATCCCTTAAGCACTTACACAGATCACCGAGCACTTGTGGCGGTTGTCGGTGGTATCCGCGACGCCAACCACGACGGCTATGAGAATTAATCACGGCGCAGCTCCGTCCTCAGGCACGTGACGGCACCATTCCATCCGCATTGCGCGACCCCGTACAGCTATCGCATTTGTTTCTTCGCATATTTTTATTTTCCCTTTAAAAATGTTAACTAAATATTTCAATGCGAACGAGGGATTTCGTTTTCGTGTTTTTGAGGCGCTGGATTGCATGCATGAAAACTTTGGGACTTAAAAATCCCACTAACTTTGAGACCTAAAAACAACTTTCCACGTCTTTTTCATATATATATATATATATATATATATATATATATATATATATTGTGTTTGGGTACTTATAATGAAGGAATGACAAATTTGCTTTTAACGATACCATATTTGTGACTTGAGCGTAATGAATAGTTTCTTCTTTTTTTAATAACGTGGAATGATTTCTTTGGACAGTCACTTTTCGAGGAGCGGAACGTCCGCGCTTGCATTGGTTCCAGACAGCAACAACACCATGACGTAAAATCGTAAAAAAGAAGAAAAAAAATCTGCGTGTGACATTTCAAAATTAAAATTTCTCGAAATAAAAACCTACAACTTAAATGTATCTAGGACTAAAAATTTCAGCTCTCTCGGTAACGACACCACCTTTTCTCGCACATCTACACGTGTGTCTTTTACAGGGTAGACGCTATGCCAAATAGGTATTCTTAATCAGAAAATAAATAAAAAATAAAATATTGATTTATTAAAAAAATGAAATGTATTTGGTTTATATCAAATTGTTTTTATTGAAATCATAGGCCAATAATTATTGCTTTTAGACCTCTACATGTATTTTTAAACTTGGCAGATTTAATGATAAATCACCGAAAACAATGCAGAAGAAACAATTTAGTGTACATATTGAATTGCAGCTTAATTAACAACTTTTATTGAATAAACATCGCCATAGAAGAGAAAAAGCAGCACGATATTTTTGGTTAGTGAAAGGTTAATATGCTTTTTCTGTTGCGTTCTGATTTACTCGCAATGGGACGTTACTTTCATAGTGTTCGTTTCTTTCTTTCGCGTTCTTATTTACTTGCACTTATGACGTCACGTACCTGACTAACGAAAAGAATGGGGGAAAGGAAGCTCGACGTTTAGAGTTGCTCACAAGACCCCTGCTTTGTGCGACCTGATCTTTCTTGCTTTATGCTTCCTTTGCTTAAATACAAAACAGATGCGCACGAGAGTATCAAATGGTAAAAATAAAACGTTAAATAAAAGTATTTTTGTTGCCATTATTTTTGAGGAAAATGTTTGATTCAAATCGTCACAGTAAAAAAAGGTCTGAATTCAGTCACAAATTAAATCATGATTTAAATTACAGTTTATATCATCTTGACTATGATTCTCCACCCTGTTCTTAATTTAGAGTATCCTTATTTATATTTCGCATAGTTGACATGAAACATGTGTAACGAATTGTTGCGGCCGTCACAGTCGTGGAAGCCACGTAGGCTCGTGGTTTGAGCTGCTTTAAAGCTTATCCCCCCCCCCCTCCCCCACACACACATACACATACGCGCGCGCGCAAACACGTACATACAGGCACGCACGCACACTCCGGTCGACGGTAAGATCAAAGCGCACCCGACAATTCGATTCGAACGATGGTTCCGCTTCCTCTTCGCACTCGTGGTTGCAGTCGAGGCTGCAGTTCTTGTCTCTTCCTGCGCGGAATTGACTCGCAGGTGCTCCGTATAACGACTCAACACGATTTGGCCTTCAATCACCGCGGTGGCGATTTTGGAGTGTGGATGGAATCCGCTCGGAATCTATACCGCTTCCTGTAGTGGTGTGTAGAAAACTCCAAAAATGCGGACTCGGCAACGCGGCATTTCAGTCCAATATTGCTATCTTGTGTCGTAACTCGGCGCTTTGTGTATGTACGTATATATACAAGGCGTTCCCGGAAAAAGAAAAAAAAACGTGTTTTTCGCATTGGGCAAATAATCTATGCATCGAAGAAAGCTTTCAATCTCCGTGAGAACTTGTTGCTAGTGGTGGGGATAGAACGCGAAAGTTTGAAACATGACGCTAGCTGGATCAAAGACAACTGAGAAAGATGAAATTTCTCAATGAGCCGACGTCCACCTAAGCCTAATAACGTCAAAATAAGAACTGACATTGTGGACGCATATGGGATTTGTATAGGTGAAAACACTTCTCAGCAAGAAAGACAATGTTGTTTTCTTTTCTTGTTGAGACGTTTCTTCACTAAAACAGATGGTACAGGCGCACTCAATCTCATTTCTTATTTTGACAATATTATGCTTAGGTGGACTTCGGCTCATGGAGATATTTCATTTTTCTTAATTTTTTTTTCCGGGGAACGTCATGTTCTGAAACTTTCGTGTTCTTTGCCAACCGCTAGCGTCACATTCTCACGAAGTTTGAACTTTCTGCGATGCATATTTCTTTTCACGCGAACCGAAAAACATGGTTTTCTTTTCTCAGAAACGAACATTCGTGTATATAACGAGCGTTCAAGGTCGAAGGCTGCGCGGTTTAAATCCAGTAAGAAAGCAGTGCACGCCGAAGTTGAAGAACGTTCCACTTTCAAAGCTTCTATGAAGAAGCCATGCTGTATCTGTTTGATGAAAGTATGGCAGTCCACCGGCGGCGGCCCGAAAATAACAAATATCTCTCAATGAATACAAAAAAAAAAATCTACGATGCCAGGACAAATAATTTTCTCCAGTGCTCTAAACTAATAGCGAGTTCGTTTCACACGCACTGGCACCGTTCGAGTTCTCTCCCAGAATGCATCGCACTCGCAGAGTGTTGCACGGAGAACTGGACTCAAACGAACTCGCCAAATGCACCGAGTGCAGAAGACTGATGCTGCCGCCATCTATGTTGTAGAAAAGGTACCGACCTCAAACCGAAACTGGCGCCTTTCTGTTCGGAGTGATGGGTGGGGATGCGAGAGTGCAGTCACTACCAACGTTTATCTACAAACGTTGAACGCTGCAACCTGTAGTTTATAGCTGCGATGACTTCAAGCAACTCGGCTGCCGTAGAGATAGTTACAGACGGCGTAAATTTCCGCACCCAGCTGTCTACAAAGCAGCTGGTTGCGATCTTTCAATTCTTATAACCGTTTACACTGAAGAAAACTGATGAAGCTGTCCGAGCAGAAGCTTGATCCGTTTGAGCATGGTGTTATGCGTGAACCACTGAAAGGGTACGGCTTAAAACTAGTCTGTTGGAATATCCAGCAAACCTTTTCGTGGGACTTTCGATTTCGATCGTCATTACAGGTGGATCTGATCATCATATTAGCCTTGGTGAGGACGTCGAGAACGAGAGCTTTCTCGAACAAAATACGACGGGGCAAGTTGGCTGACGTAGGTAAATGTTAAACATGATGATGTTGCCCAAGCCTCGGGTAGAGTCACTATGTTTAGCTTTCTCTGATGCTTATTGGGCAGTCAGAGGTTTCTGCTGGGGGAGTTTTGTCGACAAGTGTTCAATTTTTCACCCGCACACGGATGGTGATAAACATATCGGAAGCCGCTGATGCGTTTGTTCTGAGCATTTCTTGACACACTGGTATATTTCAGCGTCTGTACGGCAACAGAGCGACTTAAAACCTGCAAATAAAGCACGGGATGTCAATTGCTTCCTTCATGAAATAGCAGACGCTCAAAATTCAAGCTCGCGTTTGATTCCGTTGCCCGCGGGACGCGATTTCTATCAGAAAATCTACTTTTTTCCCTTTCGGTTCCGCGACACATCGTAGCAGACGAACCCTCGTCGTCTGCTCCCGCTCCTCGCCGCCTCGCCGGAGCGAGGCATGACGGGATTGCATTTTGGCGCACGCCCGATTTTCTCGGTGCAGCGAGTTCATGCACGCGTGGGGTGCCGCCGCTGAAACGAACTCGGAGAGTGCAACCACTCGTGGAGTGCCTGCCGAAACGAACTCGCTTTACGCCGCGAGTGGGCACGCGTGGACACGAGTGCCGTGAAACGAACTCGCTATAAATTCCTGGGTCCTCTCGTACACGGCGTTTGCACTACAGTTGCGACAAAATTTGTGAACGCACAGCGATGTTAAAATTCTGTAAAGTAAGTAAGTATACAATTACTTCCGTTAATGCAGTTATGTGAATTTTCAACTGGACACTTTTTCAGTTAGGCTAAAGTTTTTTTTTTTTTTTTAACTGTTTCAATTTTTTTTTTTTGTAATTAGTAACTTTCATTAGTTATATAAACTTTTCCAAACTGCCGAAGCTCCCCAACGCTCACACAAGCTGCTGTTTGCGTGGAAGTTTCATTAGGCCCGCACATACCTGAGAATGTGGGAACAAATAAAAAGTGCCATATTTTTCTGTAGTAGTTCTAATATTTACACTAGCGCGCAGAATGACAAAACAAAAATTCTTCCGTGCTTTAGATACCCGTGATAATGCTTCCGTGCTAGTACATATCCGTGATAAGCCAAATCACTATGCATTATAAAAGCGCGATGAGGTGCGCATTTCGAGACGTTTTGTGTGCATGCTTGTATATACATACTGCAGAATAAAATTCAAAATTTTTCCGCGGTTTGCTAATTATTGCTATAGCCAGCCGGCAAATGACCAGGCGGCGCCAGCAGAGTGAAAGCCCATGGTAATACCCCATCTCGTTGTAACTTGGCAAAGGGTGAACGATAAGCCAAACATTGCGCGCCGAAGGCTTCGAAATGCGCGACGCATACCAGCGCAACGCGCACACATATTGGAGCTACGACGCAGCGAAAAGCCTGATTACTTCTCCAGTAGAGGCGCTGGCTCCGGTAATACGCAGTCACGCTCCCATTGGCCCGCCTGGGCCGTAGCCTCCGCTGTACTGGCACGTCGTCGCGATCCCGGCTTCCCGGGATACCCAGTATTTCTTGCTTCAGACACTAGGCTGGGCGGCGCCACCAGAGTAAAAGCTCACGTTTGAACAATGCAGCCGCCACTCCCTGGGGTACCCAATATTTCTTGCTTCAGTCGCTAGATGGCGCCAGAAACCAGACAGCATTGCAGGTTGCCTATCCGACTCTCTCCAGTGTTACATGTGAGCGGTTATTGAACAGGCGCGAATTTGTACAGTCACTACTGCATGTTGCATGTTATAGAGGGTTAGCAGCCGTCCTGCACCGGCCAAATTTACACTCTACAATAAAAACATAACGCTGTTGTTGTTGTTGTTTTCAGGAAAAGGGGGGCACTCATGTTCCGCTGTTCATACCTCAGGGTAGAGGATAGAAATCAAAATAATTTAAATTGTGACTTACATAAATAATTAAATCGTGGTTTAAATTAACCAGTGATGATTTAAATCAAACCTTTCCCACAAACATAATCCTACAAATATTTTAAATTTACCATTTGTCTATCGTTTTATACTGTCAATGCGTTCGTGTTGTATTTAAAGCAAAGAATCATCAAGCAAGACAGGTCTATATAAAACTGAACACGAGCACATAGGAGTGCACTTTTTGAGAAAATCGGTGCGTAAGGCTTGGTTTCTATATTTTGCACTTCGATCTCCAGCTACGTAACGCCCTACTGCAACAAAATCAGAACGCAAAAGAAACTAAAACTATCATCAAAGTAATGGCCAACAACTGAAATCAAGTCAGAACTCGAAAAAAAAAGAAAATAAAGTTTTATAACTAAATAAAAATCAAGCAGTTGTTCTATAGTCGGATGCAACCTAAGAACAATCTTTAGCTCCACCTACAAGCGCATTGCGCCCATCTGAAGTGCCTCCGCCGTCGAGAAAGCAGTTCGCTAGCAACGTTGCTTTTTCTTCCTCCAGTAAACGTGTCTTAAACTACTACAATATTTATTTAATTCATTCAGGACGTTTAAATAAGTTAGAATACGTTTTTGTCAACGAAATAGCTGTTTAGTAAAGAAAGAAAGTCATGTCCAATGTACCGTCTTCCCAATTCATTTTCTGTCCAAGATACTGTCTAACATACCGTCTTCCAGCGCCTTCGATTGAGGGAAAGCGGCGAAAACGAAACCAACCTTTCTCTCGCCAAAATTATAAATAACAAAGCACTTATAGTTCCTGCAAATAATAAATATTTAGTGATTTACTTAGTTTTGTGGGCTTTGCGCACGAAATGTGTGCCTTTATTTTGTTGGATGAATAGAAAACAAGAATAATTATACTTTTCGGGTTTTGACAAATCGGCACCCTCCCAAGTCATCGACACCACCACCGCGCCCCGCTCTCTTTGTCTTCCGTCATGGATCCCACTGAGGTGACATCGGAAAGCGATTCCCCTGATTCTTCTTGGACGAAACAGCCTGGTGCAGCCTTACCGGCGACACCAAAACGGTTCTTCAAGAAGCACAAGCGAGGTCGAGCTTTCACCTCTCAGCAGTGCTAAGCCTCGCGCCCGCTTCGAAATTTTCGTTGGCGATAGCGTCGCTGGATTCTCACGTTGTCGCGCAAAAACTGCTGCAAACGCAAGCCGATACCATTAAGATTTCGTGGCGTAACCTCGGGCACGTAAAACACGGTGCAAAAAAGCAGAATAATTGTCGCGAGAAACTAGCGTCGCGTTGCTAAGGCCAGCAGCCATGTTGAGCTTTCTTTTTTTCAAAAGGATCGCGATTGGTCCACGGAGTCGTGACGTCATGAAAACGATTGGCTGGCGTTTCTCGGCGTAGGAATACATTTTCCTCTGAGAGGCATTTCCGGTTTTTTCTTAGCTTGCAACCCACTATAGTAGGGCGGGGATTCCAAGAAAGTTGTTAATTAAACTGTATTTTACATTCAAATTAATTATTTTTTTCCTAATTGTCATTAGTGATCGAACGAATTGATATGTCAATCCGCCATGTTGCAAAATTATACAGTGGTAAAGAATTAGTATTTACTAGCTACACTGATTTAAATTTAACTGATCTTAAGTTAAATCAGATAAACCAGACCTAGATAAAATATATCTGACTAATTTTGAGTGTTTTTAGACGTGATTTTTTCCCAGGTTTTCATACAACAAATATGGCAAATTTGACTTCTGGAGTGACACTCGTTTATTCCGTTATTCCGTGGCCTAGAAATGCATCACACGAGGTGTGAATTGAATAGAAACCAGGATTGAACCGCTACCATCTCATTTCTGCCGTTGGAAATTTAGCACCGACCAGATGGATATTGAGGTCCATATTAACGCCGTATGAACAGAAAACATTAAAATTCGAATTGGAAAAAACATACAAAGGTATAGTTGCCTAGCATGTTTACAGGCGTTATGCAAACTATAGACTCTTTATCAAATATGTTACAACTCGCAAAATTGATTTCTTTTTGGGCAACTCCGCTCAATTCTGAAAAATTTAGGCTTACATTTGATTCCATTTCACGAAGCACTACTAAACAGCTCTACGTCTTCGGATTCGCGAAATATGAAATAATATTTGTATAATCTTAATTTAAACATCAGCTGATACCGAAACCGAAACTTCGGTTGCGTCAGGCAACATCGGTCTCATGTCGTCAGAGTCATGGCCACGTCACGTCGAACCACGTGGTCTTGTGACGTTTGTGGGGGCGAGGTACAGGACACGCGACGCGGGCAGGTCGCTTCGGATGGCGTGGACGGTGATGGCCCGGAGGAGAGGGGGAATGAGAGAAGACGAAAGACGAGAGGGGGAGCGGAGAAACAGACCGATAAGTGCGCAGGGCAGGGGAAACTAGCGCATCCGCGTTACGGTGATCACGTGGACGCTGTTGAGCCAACACCGGGAGGAGAAACTCATGATGTCATCGTTCAATTTCGCTCTGTCAAGTAAAAACAAACAAAACGTGAGAATGACGTAGTCATGCCTCTGACGTAGTGGCTCAACGTTGGCCGCTCCAACTCCGTGGCGTTGACTGCGCTGTTGATTGCGCCTCACGTCGCACGCTAGGAGTTGGCAGATTTTGGCGACTTGGCTCATTTGAAAGTTTGCTGGCCAGTTTATTAAATATACAGACGGAATTAGATCGTAATATTTGACATGGGGTCTTCCTATATGATACTGAAGAGGGCTGCATAGTTTTCTAAATATCAAAAATGAAGCGGAGTTGCCCTTTAAAGTCCCGGCGAAAACATGCATGGTTAAAAAACTCCATGCGCTCATCTTAACCTAACTAACTTGGCGTTAGCTGTTGTGATTACAACCGTCACCTTTAAACAATTGGCTGCGTGCGCGGCTGCAAAGTGCGTACTGACGGCGAGCTTCCACAGTTCGTTTGCAACGTGCATTCCCATCCCCATCAAGGTTGCAGGGCTTAGCAGCCTATTAATGTGAGCTCGTTCTGAGCATGCGCTCTGAACAGCGAACTCAAATATGGCGTCCGGGGCTAACATATTTGGCGCGCCTTGCGAAATTCGAATTCCAAACGTACATACTTGAAATGGGGCACGGGAACGTAGTTTTGCAAGAAGTTTCTTGTCTTTATCTTTTCAGAGCTCAAGTCAGAGATTGCAAAATATTAAAAATAGAGCGAAAAAGGCGGCGGTGCACCTCCTATGCTCTATACCGGATGTTAATCGTCTGCACACTGGCTTGTGAGCTTGCTCCCAGGTGGTCATTGTTCGTATATTTCGTTAAAAGCATTCATTCTCGCGATTATCTTGCTCATCGCCAATCTCTGTTACTGGTTTTAACTTTTTGGCATTTGTGCGTTCAGCAAGCCACTTGGGAGCGAGCTCACAAACCAGTGCGCAGACGACGAACAGGCTGGTATATATTACAAAGGAACTACGCGGCCTTCAATTTTGCTTCGTTTTTAACATTTGACTACCACCTGGGCGCGCGGTTCGAGGTTAAGCCGGGATCCCACTTGCAAAGGTGTATACACCAGACATTCACCAAGGAAACAAAGATCGAAGCACGTTATTTGCGCTGTGTGCTCAAGCCGCACAATGTTGTTTAAACGCCGCTATGCCTTTAACAAGTCAGCGTTTGCCCACACCAAGTGAGGGCATTGCGCTTGAGCACAAACCAAATGAGCGTCGAATGAGGTGTCTGCGCATGCGCCGTGCAGACAGGACAGCAGCGCCACCGCAGCGGCGTGACGTCAGGGTCACGCGTTGGTGAATACATTTAATCACCAGTTGCGGGTTTGTGTATACAGCAGCGCATCCATGTGCTTTGGTCGACACATCGCTGAACGTGCTACACGTTCGTCCTCCCCAGACAGACAGCGGTCGCGAGTCCACTTTGTGCTAGGGCCCCTAAATAAGCTACGCTTCAAAGTAACGACGATTCGGCCATCTTGTTGCTGTAGAATAATTGACAGTTATCCGAAGAACTGGCAATGATTTTACAAATAGCGGGAAACGATCCAAATAGCAGGAAACGATTTTCCGTCATCGAGAAACAGAGCAAAAGATATCGCCTTACTTTCTGACGCCTTACCTAGATCTCAGCAAGTCGCTTTTTCGAATCGTTACTATCGCCAATTATGCTCGCTCTGAAATGAAAACGCGTAAGAGAACCGGGCCATGGAGTGGCGGTATACTATGCCCCTACGTGCGATAAAAAACTTGTTCCAGTAGCCCCGAATTTTTTTTCCTCCCGTGTCGAAAACGCGTAATGGCGGGTGCGTTCCACGTGCAACCGATGCGCAAAGATTTGAGCCCCGATGCGACTTCGCCGGCAAGACAGCCACGACGGACGCGAGCGCCCACAGACCCTGAAAGCCAGCGTTGCGGTATATCTCTCCGTTCCGATCCAACTTCCGCCACGACCATCACGCGAAGGATATCATCTGCACATTACACACCCTACCTATTACCGCGCCACAATAAGCGGAACCTCGCCGTTTAGTGTAGACGTATCCTGGCGGAGTTGCCGTGACAGAGTGAGGCTCGCCATTCAGCCTCCGCGCTCTCTGTCGGTGACGGCTCTTTTCAGCCGGTCCTACCGGGCGAGATAAGGCCTAAGGCGGCACCGCCTCGCCACAATGGTGCCGCTTAATTGAAACTGCGACTGACCCTCGCGCTTATCGCTGATTCGCCGGCGTCCTAGAAGGGGACAACCCATTGATCTTCGTTGTTCGCGCACCGGTTCTGTAGCGCTCGGAGTCGGGTGGTTGGTTCCTGCTGGGGAGAACTAGGCGAGAACCGTTTCCCGAGCTTTCGCATGCAACTTGCAAGGCGGCCGAGCGTTCGTATGCCCGCACTCGATCGCTTCGTGGCTTAGCCACCAGGTGCCGCGATATTCCGTAATGAGCACTCTTAATTTGGCTTCCCGCAAGCCAACTTAGTTGCTAGGTTTCCATGAGACCTCATATAGGCTGTTGCTTATGAGGTTTTGTTGGTCAACAACAATCTGGTGAAAAGAGTGTAACGGGCACGTTAAAGGCCTTCAGAACGAACTCCTTTAAAAGAACAATAAAGGCGCTTTAAATTTTTTGAAATGGTGTTTTTAGGTTTTTTAAGAACCTAGCACACTGCCCAATTTGTTTTTAGACATTTGTGACGCGTATTTTTCTGCCCGAAAGGACAGAAGAAACCGAAATTGAACTGTCTCTATTCTCATTTCTGGGCCTCCAAAAACAGAGGTGACGTAGGGAGTAACGTCAAGTGTGAATAGTCGGTATCGGTATAGTATTTAGGAGATCAATACTCTGGTTACCGCGGTGGGTTATAGCAGCGCGGTGGCGCGGTCGTTCCCAAAGTAAACACGACACCGGCATCTGAAACCAAAACCAAACGTCTCCCACGTGTTCCGCGCTGTGTTTTTTTTACAGCGATAGTTTCCCCAGGATCGTGTCCGCCAGCAAACAAATGTCGACACAACACCCTGACAGCTACCGCCATCTATGAGCGACAACCAGACAACCGGCTTGCCGGTTGTCTGGTTGCCGCCGTCGCTCATAGATGGCGGCAACCTTTCCAGCCTTTCCACTCGGGCTTGCGGACTTGCAGCCGGTCATTACTTCATTCCCAGTTTCCCACCATAGTACAGCTTTGATGGTTTTCCTTCTTCACCAAAATGGAAAAACTGATTTATTTTTTAATTTTGTTTGTCTATAGTTGCTTGTTGTCCGTTTCGCGTGCAGCCTAGCAAGGAGAAAAATAATTGTGCCGTTTTATTTACGGTTTCGTAATCATTTCCGATCCGATTTATACTTTTCATGGTTATTTAAGTGGAAATTGAAACAGTGCTCACAAAAATCGCGAACCAAAACGTAATCGATTGCACGTCTCTCGTTTCGACCAATCGCTGACGCGTCTCTTGTGACGTCGAGCTTCTAGGCCTCGCAACGTCACGCGAGCTCCGCTTCTCCTGGCTTCACCTTCGACTCTCGGGGCGTCGCCGCAGTCGATCCCGGTACGAATATTACCGCGACTGTTCAATTGATTTGAGCGGCACACAAGCGCCGGTTTAGGCTGAAATGTAGGCAACGTTGCCTGGGACGTGCCCGGAGCTCAGTTCAATCGCCAAAAACATCCGAAATCTCCTTCATTGTCCCTTTAAAGAATCGACGAATCAGCTCACGATTTCGCGCCGATCGGCGTGCGCTTCTATCGCCGAGCCTTTAAAGGAGTTCGTTCTGAAGGCCTTTAATGTCTGACAGGGGTATAACCACTCAAGATCACTGTGTGTTCTGAAGCCCATGTTGATTGACTAAGAGACTAGTCGGTGACAGGTTAAGAGCCCAGTATTATATTACTACAGTCTATGTCAGGGGTGACCAGAGTGATGGGGTTAAAGCCGCAGACAAAACTACAAAAATTCAAAGAACCGCTAGAAAAGAAGAAATAAAAATCAGCAGAACCCATCCTTTGGGAATGATTATCTACGTTAATGCGAATAGCATCAAACGGTGCGGAGTTATGCGCGTTCGTCAGGTGGCCGGCACACTCTAGATACGCCAGCCCACTCTTGAGGCGATTCTAAATTTGTTGACACTTTCACAGCCCTGCGCACGATCTCCGCAGCCCAGCACGTGCGTTTGTGTCACTTAGGAAGGCGAGCAAAGCACGCGCCATACGCACAAACACTCAAAATGGTACCGACCAGACTTTCTGGCGTCTCAGCTAGTCTCAACCAACGGTACTCTAAACGGTTGTTTATATCTTTACCATAGGACGCGCTTACAGCGCTGTCACAGCTACCGGTGCGCGCGCGTTCCATGCACGAGGGCTCATTCCGCTCTCGTGAGGCTGAGCCAGAGGTCTCCCGAGCGCGGGAGAGGGTGAGCTAGAGGAGAGGGTGAGCGCCGGAGAGGGTGAGCTAGCTCCTCGTGCATGGAACGCGCGCGCACCGGTAGCTGTGACAGCGCTGCAAAGCGCGTCCTATGGTAAAGATATAAACTAATGTTTAGAGTGCGGTGAATGACTGCCTTCATAGCTCTGTGGTTAGCGCGTCTGCGTGCTGATCAAAGGGTCAACGGTTCGAATCCCAGCCGGCGCCGGTCTTTTTTATTTATTTATCGACCCGCGGCGTAAGAGGTTAGATAGCCAGATAGATAGATAGATAGATAGATAGATACATAGACGAAAAGTCGTGAAGTATCCAAAGAATGCTATTCGCATTAAAAAGATGGGGAGGGGTGCTACCTTTAACAAGAAACGATACGGAGAAAACAGTCCTTCCAAAGGGGACAAGTAGAATTGTCGACTACAACAAATGCCGTATAGATGTCAAATACAACACATGTTGTTGTGTAATTGTCGACTACAACAAGTCGTCGTCCTGAGTTTGCTGTATTCTTTCTGTGGTTATACTCTGTTTCACCTTATGTTGTACCGCATAGAAGGCTAGAAGCGCTGAGCTCATAGCGTTGGGAGCTGCTCCTAACGCACGAGAGCTTGTGCCGCCAAGGTGTGCCATAGAGCGAGGAGCTTGCGCTTGTAGCCTTTCTCCTGCGGTACATCATGATAGGTGAAACAGAGTATAGTCAATTTTACCAACACGCTCTTCAGTTAATGTGAGCAGAATGTTTCTTCAACCGCGAATCAAGAATGAAAGGATGGTTCGGTCGCAAGCCACTGGCCGTGATGCCCGTTAAGCCGGGGTCACACTGTTTATACATCATACAAAGGACAGTCTGCATACACACTTCGAACGCGAGTCACCGCGAGGTCCATGCTTCTGAACGCCGCGTGGCAATGAGTTCAAGAAGGAAACACATCACCCGGCATTCGAACCACGGATATTGCGGTGACTCGTGTTTGCAAACTGTCTTTAGCACGCTGTGTGAGCAGCGTGACCCCGGCTTATACTGGTTCGGAAATTCTTGCTGGAACAATATTTGGAAACAGGGTCACAGCCTAGACACAACTATCTTTCAAAACGCCATCCAGCTATATGTGAGTAGTGTAGTAGCAAAGCTGGGCCCAGACACTAAGCTTTTTCTTTTTAATTCTAAAACTTTTTTTTTCGGGCACAGGAGGGAAGGGTGGCCGCGCTTGCGAGGAGCCGCGAGCCGCACTGGAACCCGCGAAGAGCCGCATACGGCTCGCGAGCCACAGTTTGGCCACCCCTGGTCTGTGTACTATAGTCAGTGACAGGCCAAGAACCCTTCAGCACGCCCTTGATGCCTTCCGTCAGGCTACGCGTGGTTGCATGCACGACGATGTGTTATCACGTGGGCAGAAAGCCCACGCTCGTGGCAGAGCATTTCCTGGGTTCTGTAACAGACCGACTATAGGAGTATCGTCACTGACAGAAGGAGAACGACTTGGCGTGTCTTCCAAACGCCCGACCTCCAGCACGCGCCTTCCGCCGTGCTTTGGCGCACGCGCTTTCAGGGTGATGCCGAAGCGCTGTCCAGGGTAGCAAGCTCGCGCTGGAGTCGGAGGCAACGGAAGCCCATACCTGCCCTTCTCACCTTGTCACTGGGTAGTAGTAGTTGTAGTATAAATACTAGTAGTAGTAATTGTAGTAGCAGCAGTTGTAGTAATAGAAACTGCTATAAGCAATAGTAGCAGATGTAGTGGTGGTCACACAGCAGTAGTGGTTGTAGTAGCAGCACTAACAGTAGTAATAGCGATAGTAGTAAAACTAGCAGGTACATAGTAGTAGCAGCAGTAAGAGTAGTACTAGTAGTACTAGTAGTACTAGTGGTACAGTGAAACCCGTTTAGAACGAACCCACGTACAGCGAATTATTGTCGATATCGAACTCTACGGAAAATTTAAATAAAAATGCATGTAAAAGTACTTTTTATAACGAACAACCTATTGGCTATATCGAACTTTTTCCTCTCGGGGAGGCTTCCAAAAACGCGCAAGAGCTCCAAGTTGCGAAAAACATTGTACGAAGAGAAGCGATTCAGAAGAGGAGGAAAGCTAAAAATGCACTCTGCACGCACCCACAGTAAAGAAAAAAACAACTTTTCATCCCAAAGCGTTTGCGTCACAGAAAAGAAGCGACTCAGAAAAGGAAATAAACTAACAAAAAAAAGAAATCTACACGCGTGCAAAAAAAACAAAAACATTTACACGTATTGTTACTAAGGCGGAGGTGAAAATGAGAAAGGAAGAGAAGCTTCGCCTTACAACGAAGGCATCGTGGAAGTTCGTTGTAAATGGTTCTAAAGTAAACATATTCGGCAGAAATTTGCCTGGTTGGGTGAGGTTAAAGTCCGAAAACGTCGGGTTGCCTTTCAAATATTGGTTGGAGCTACATTTTCGGACTTTAAATGTTTTTTGCTATATCGAACTACATGCTGCATCGAACTGATCGTACGCGTTTTTTGCCGTTCGTTGCAAACAGGTTTGATCATGCGGTAGTAGTAGGAGGAGCAGGACCAGCGCGCGTCGTCCGGAGTAGGAAACGGTAGTAGTGGCAGCACCGTTGTCTGTAGTGAGGTTTTAGTCACCGGAATACTTTTTTATACTGTATTATATCAAATGCTTCCTGCACGTTGTAAGGGCCAGCAATAAAAATGCTGCAATTATTAATCCGATAGAAATAGCTAAGCTTCCTTAACCTACGGGCACGCGTCAGCATGCTTCTTCATATACTCCTTGCAAAAATTCATCAACAAGCTATTCAATTGAGTAACTAATGTACTCTATAAGTGATCACATTAGAAACTCAATTGACAACCACGGTAAAGTTAAACCCCAGGCAAATGCAATGGCATGTGAAAAAATGAGCACCGAAGACCTTTATTATGTTTTCTTAATTAAGTAAAATTTCAGGTTACTAATTCGTAATTAGAGTTTATAAAACTGCTATTATTGATCTGTTGACTTCACCTTTCTGCAGTCAGGTAAAATCCGCTTACGGTCATGGCAGCACTAGAATAAAGAGATTAAATATAAAAGGTGAAAAACTGTATCAAAGCGTGGTCGTACCAAGTCGATGCGGCATGATAAACACCTTCATTACGTCCTGCACGAGAATATATATGCGAGCATCCAACCTCTGAAGTGCTGCGGCGCGCAGACGCGCTACGTAAAGTGAAGTCTATATGAATGTATATTAACCTCGTTTTAATTTTTTGTTCTAGACGTACATCTGTTACGTATAACTAAACATCATAAAATCAAAACGCACACACTGGGGTGCCGTTCTCTCTGAGACCCGGATGCTGGTGCAGGGACGCGTAAGCAGAGTAAGAAATGGCGGTCTCTCTCGAATGATACTCGAGACAGCACGCGGCCGTCCATTAGGTGGAAAAGCGCCATCGATTCAATAAGTCACTATTCAGAAGCGTATCTTCTACTCGTGCAAAAAGCTGTCACGTAACCTTTTGGAGGTGGCTATTGGTATTGCCCTTTGCCCAAGACGTCGCTACGACTAGGCAGAACTGACGACGGTAATCGCGGCTCCAGCTTCTCCTGTGAGCGGGCGCGATGGTAGAAAATGCAATCAAGCATAATGAATAGATACGCGGAATTATTCAGTTAAACTCGACGAAAGCAGAGCGAGCAGGTAAGCGAGCAGCGATAAAAGAAATGCGACGTCAGAGGACAGCAGCCGGTACATAATGTCTTCTCCAGTCTTCGTCATTAATGCCAGCTTTTCTTTTATCTCCTATTCAGTAAGGCTCTCGCTTAATTAATTAATGCAGTTTCATAAAGATCAATGCCCAGCATGACAATCTCTACTCAAAATATAAAAATAGATTTCTCGTAAGGCTGCATTATAGTTGCTGTATAGCCTCCTCGAGAATATTTTCTTTTAAGGGGGTGATCTGTGTTTTATATTGAAGATTTTCAGCTACTTTAATAGCGCTTAGCAGCTTGCATCTTAACGTCAGCAAAAAAAGTACATTTCTTTATGTCCTCTAATTCTGGCATTAGATAGTGGGATCTGAATACACTCTATACAAACCAATAATAAATTAACCTAAATGACTTTGTCAAACCTACGGTTTTCCTGTATCGCTGAAGGCTAGGAGCCATGTTCATGCGAAAAACCAACCGAATAGTGTGCGAAATACGGAACACGAAGAAAAAAACACTGTCTTTTTGTGGTTTTCTAATCCGCTGGAATTTATTGTAGGAAACTGGAAGCACTTTTTTAACAGCCGATGTCTGCGATTTATGCGCAGTAAATGCAATACTGTCCCTATTTTTTAAACAACGTGGAACAAACCGTCACAGTGTTTAAATTTTCTTCCGATTTTTCGGTTGAGTATTTAAGGTTTTCTGTTTTAAAGATTTTTTGCGCACATGTGCGAAAAACAAATCGAAATTTGCCTGAAAACTTGAAGAATAGGCGACTAAAGCAGAATAGCACTGGATGAAACAACCGAGACGTATTTATTGCACCCAAATCCTAGCAAGTCTGGTAGAGACAGAAGTATATTCGCGAGTTTTATATCTATAAAATGCACCACGGTGATGCCTAGGAAGAAATGGTGCGGAATTGTTTTTTTCAAGTTCCCAACTTTTTATGCCACAAACATATGTACGCATCGCGACACTCTGTTAGCGCGAAACACGCACATTCGGGCGCATTTTCGCATGAGCTTCACTAAATAAAGTACATGGCGAGGACAAAATTTTGTTGCTTACATTATAGAACTGAATGAGCTCTTTCCGTAGCAGGTGGAATAGCTTGGACGACATCCTTCGGCTTCAAAGAGAAAAACTAGAAAAACCGGCGGATCGCTTGTTCGCGCTATGCGTGCCGCGCCCGGTACGGAAAATGGGGCCGCAAATATTGCCATAACCTGAACCTGAAAAAAAAGGATGAAAGAAAAAGGTTTGGGTACATTTTGAGCACTTCTTATGAGTTCTGAAATGCAAAAGCATGCACGCCGCTCTTCCGCTCCTCTATTTCGTCTGCAGCGTAGTGCTTGCGTCGACGGTACTGAAGACGCGCGCGCTGTCCTCGCTGCGCTGACCTCGGGCGCGGGCAGTGAGACCACTGCCTGCGGACACACAGCGCCATGGGGGCGGTCGTTGAAACTGACGCGCAGCAGCCAATGGGAGAATCGTTTCTTGGAACCTTGGCGACGCCGGTCACAATGGGACCGAAGCCAGAATCTCGTCAGCCTCAATCCAAGCTCCTTTGGAATCGTGGAAACAAGGGGCCGTTTGGCAAGGCTTTTCGCGTGGTTTCAGAACTGGGCGCCGGCTTCACTTAGAGAAATGAGTTTAGGCGCCGCTTTGCGCGGCTCGAGACTGACGACGCCTGGCTTCCTGCTTCGCGAAACGGGTTCGCGCTTTGGCATGCCGCGCACAGTTTGACGTTGTTTTGTGCAATTTTCGGTTTGCCACAAACAAATTCCAGCTGTTGTGTTCCACAAATGTGGTGTTTGTACTAGTTCGGCCTTTGCAATACCGCAACATCCTGTAACAGCCTCCACGTTTAAACAATTAGCATATCAGTATATTTAATTAAAGAGTACAAGGTTAATAGATAAAAACATCTTAATCAGCCTCGCGACCCCTAATAACTATAATCCATGCAGCACGCCCAGCTGCTCAACTTCGCAGCGAATGTCCGCTCTGCGAATGTCGTTCCTGCAGGGCATTGCCATGGTCACGTGGAGAAGCGCACTCGACGGAGCGAATAGACCGGATGCCACCAAGCGAACTGCGCATGGCGCAGACGCATACCGAAAATATTGCCGAAATCGCCACGCTACTTGTGTACTCACTTCGCAAGCTCCGGCTTTTCTGACCGAATAGGGCTGATGTGGGCGTACATCGTGGTTTCGCGGAAGCCCTGCTATAAAAGCTGAATTCTCCTGCATGTCTGAACCCCAGGAAGCCTAGAGCGGCAAGTGATGCCTTAGTTTGCCATCTAAGCTTTCCAGGAAAACAGTTCCAGCTCGCCCTATCGCTGATCAAGTCCGTTGTCGTCCGCTTCGCCGTCAATCCTTCTTGCGCCTGTGAGCGCGTGAACCCACTAGCGCTCACGCGGTGGTCCCCACTGCAAAACCGCGGGAAAAACAACGACGCTACTACATTTTCTCGAGCACTCCGGCAGCGTCCGACGTACAGAATGAACTTGAAAGCAGGTGAACATCTACTGCGGTCATGCGGTAGGCTCTATCGTTCTTTTGTGAACGGCTACTGGCGGCTGTGAAATTCCTCGTATTATACTCATTATGGGGGAAAGCATTAGGTCATTTTACGTACCAAAAATGCTTAATGAACTCCGACTGGCTTATGTCTTTAACGTCTGGTTCTAACCACGCGGTCTCAAAAAGAATTCTGAAAAAAGTTATTTCACGATACCGCCGAGCGATAGATTCGGCAGTTTTCGACATTTCCCGTGAGTGTTTCCTGCTCGGTTTTGGTCCTGTTGCGACCTGCTGTTTCTGTAGGGTTGAAGTTGCCAGGCACTGTCCAGGGGGAGGCCCACGGGGCCCGCCCCGAAATCTTCCCCCATTCTTGCAGGACCTCCTCTCCCCCTCTCCCCCTCCTACAGCTTATTTTGCCAGACTTGAACCATGTACGCACACAAAGTAATCTACGTGCCTACTTGTAATCGACTACCTCTTGGAGTAACTTTGTAATCGCTGAACTACTTTTATTGTAGCAGTAATCACACGAGCAATCTGATTACTTTTGGAGCAATAAAATTACTTGAAATCCGCTACTATTTTTCCACGGGACCCCCCCCCCCCCCCCGGCACATTACGCTCTGTTTTTTCTAAAATGACAAAAGGATAGGACCTGCTTTTTTTTTTTTCGCTGAAAACGAGGTCAATCCTTTCTACGTACAAGTTCTAGAGGCCTGCCGCCGCCCCCCGTCCGTTTTTTTTTTTTTTTGAGCTGGGATTGGGGTGGGATGCCCCAGGGAGGCCACAGAGAGCGCATACAAAGGGCCATGTCATGTGGCGAAGCGGGGAGCAGAATGTAGCTGTGTAAGTCCTTTTCAGTCTCAAACTAGCCCCCTCGCTGCATACACACACACAGAAATAAAAAAAAATAAAAAAATCCTGCTTAGGTATCTAATTTCGCAGCCCGTAGTAGAACCAGAACCGAAGAATGCCCTAAAGGCGATGCAAAATACAACAATACCATTTGAGATACTTTCCCCATTTCCCACTACGTGGTCTTTGTGGACAAGCAATGTTTCGAGTTGAGAAAGTGGCCGGGGCGATCTCTTCCGCTAATGGATACTACAGCGATCCGTTTCAACTCCTGGAGCTGCTGCTCTTTTGTATAACATGTCGAGTTCAGTCCACATGGTTAGAACAACAAAACATGAGTTTTGACATCAAACTTTGAGCGGCAACCCTCGCAAAATCTTTGAGCGACAACCCTTAGCAACGACCGTTTCGAAGAGGGAACCAGTTTTTCTCATGTGAAAGGAGAGGATGGAAGCAGTTCATTGTTATAGAGGCGCTAAAAGTAGTAATCACTTCACACAATAAAGTAATCGGAAAGCCAACGATTACTTCTTCAAGAAATGTCCGATTACTTTTGCCGCTCGAGGAATCAAGTAATCTAATCGAATACTTTTTAGCCAAGAGTACATAGTAAGTGTAATCGTCCCATTACTTTTTTCAGTAAGGTGTACAAGACTGCATTTTGCCATGGGCGCCCCCCCCCCCCCCCCGAAAACAAAGGTCCTTGGCTACGTACCCTATGAATAAAAGTTTTATTATTATTATTATTATTATTATTTATTAATGTATTGTTTATTGCTATTATTATTATTATTATTATTATTATTATTATTATTTAATATTTATTATTATTATTATTATTATTATTATTATTATAAAAGTCCTACTTCAATGTGAAAGAGCACATGAAATTGCGGGGACCATCGGCCCGGTGTATATAGCACCATGGTGAAGCATGTCCAACGTGTTGGTGGAAACCTGAGCTTGGTAGCGCTCACATAACTTATTAATCAACAATGAAGTAAGACGAGCTAAATAGACGCCTCTCGGATTTGTTGATATTTTTCTAAAACTCGCATTTTATTCCGCTTGAAAACCTCTTGCGACAGGGGCACAGATGAACTGGCGGGGAGGTGCCTGCACAGTCAAAGAAGAAACGATCTACAAGAAAAGAGAAGACTTCATGACGCGCCGTCAACAACTCGCGTTTGTCAAAATGAACCAACCGATGCAAGATACCGGAAGACTTCGGCAGAGATGAGCTTTTATGTACAGCTTCTATTCAGTTTTTATTTTGTTTTGCGCAAGCTCCTAGAACGGTAAGGAGTTGCCTGGCGGGTGAACGTTTTTTCTCGCTGTCTCTATTTCGTGTTACATGCAGAATGGATCAGTAACTCCAGCCAAAATCAGATTGTTCGCATAACCGCCCACCGATAAGGATTCAGGTTCGTTTGCTGCCTCTTTTGGTGGTAAGTGTTTGTACTTCTAAATTGCATTGCGCAATGTTTTCATGTTTGTTAAAAAAAAAGAATGAGCTGATTTGAAAAAAAATCGTTGTGCTTCCGGTGATACGTATCGAGAATCACTGCTCTTCTCTTTAGTAATTGTCCTGATCTTTGAAGCACAGCTTTGCTCCGAAACATGTCGTTACATATTGTAAACGTAACAAAATATAATCGCTGCACCATGAATAACGGCCGCCGCAAGGCAAGTGAGGTCCTGATTGAGATAGACCAA